>JARHVA010002092.1:1262500-1522500 GCA_037957365.1 Torreya grandis | reverse complement strand
AATGGTAATTAATTTATTATCATGGAAAATTTTCAAATATTAATGAAGTGTTGATGGTATTGATTTCATTTTATTAAGCTAGGGTCATCTAATCAATACATCATATGTCTCATTATCCTACAATACATCAAACCAAAATAACAAAGTCAGAGGACCAAAGAGGTAAGGTAATCCCACCAAGATAATTTCTAGTTATGCCATCATATCCCCTAGTAGTTTTGAAATTATCAAATAAATATCTATGTATATCTAAGGTTGATAATAAATTTCATTAAATACACATTAATTCTTGAACCATTATCTACCATAATTCCATATTTTATCCTCAGTGTATCTAGGAAGTCTCTAATGGATAATGCACCATTTTTAAAGTAATATTTTGGCATTTAATGGTTGTAAAAGGTAATAATAGGAGGTTACTTATGTGATTCATTAACCAAACCTAATAAAATGTCAATGATATGAGCATAATAAACCTATGGAAGTTTTTTTTTGAGGTATCATATTATTGGCACTTGGTATCTTTGACGCTTGATCACTTGGAGAGGTGTATTCTTTGTAAAAATCATTTTATTAAAAGCTCCATATCACCTTCATGATGACTATTTTGACTTAAACTCAGATATGTCCAAGATTCTTCATTTTTTCTAAGTAGAGTGTTCTTCATTGAGACCTAATAGGTATATTTGTGATCTTAGGTTAGTGTTCACCTAGTAAAAGGTATATGTGCATGGTTAATCATCAAGGAGGGTATAAAAATTCTTATGTAAAGCCATTTAAACCTTTTCAAATCTCCATTCCATAACCATTGATTCCTAAATTATCTCTATTAGAGCCTACATGGATGTCTATCAATGTAAAATATTTGTCAAGTGTCTTGCATAGGTTCATGTTTAAATTAGGGTCTATATGAGGGTGATTCAATGAGAAATACATATTATAATCTTTCTAAGGTCTTGTTCACTTGGTTAGGCCCTAATTCCATGTCTAAAAGCCTTCAAGTTGATCTTTAATATAATATCTTGGTTAGAAGGTCTAATATGTCATTTTAAATTCATGATGTCCTAGTAAGGTCTATTTGAAAATTAGAGATGTGAATTTATTTTCAAGGGTAAATGCATCCAAAAAGAGTCTGATGCATTTTCAACATCATATGAGCCTTATATAGGTTTATTTAGGTGCCTTCCAATGAAGAATAAGGTCACCAAAAGTATTAAAAGTCATAATAAGGTCATAAGCACATTAATTGGTACCATTTGAGGTCTTATGAAGTCATCTTGACATGTAATGACTCTTTATAAACTTTATACCCCATAAAAATGGTCAAAATGCATTCAACCTAATGTTTGTCATCCATTCTTGTCCTTAGTTACCTTTAATTCTCCCAATGTAAAGAGAGTGCACCTAGACATCACTAAACCATTGATTATCCTCAAACATGATCATGGCATTTTCATATTTTAGGTGTATTTTTACTAGTATAGTGAATAAAATCTCAAAGTCAAACCACTTGAGTCAAACATTCACCATGGTTTCAAGGCCTAGAGCTTCAAGGATGATGTTTTAATCACATTTTATAGGTTTATTGAATTTGTAGTGGAGAAGACATCATGTTTCAAAGATCTCACATATTAAAAACCATTTTATGTAGTTTTTTCAATGAAGAGGAAACTCATTAATGGAAGAAATGATAGGTTGTAAAGAGTATCACAAGGAAACAAATTTTGAAGATAAGTGATTAATGAGTGGTATGTCTATGAGGTTGTAGGTTTTGGCTTGTGTACACATTATTGTAAGGGTTTTTGTAAATTTATGCAAGGTTTTGGCTTATGTACCTAAAATATGTCTCAAACCTACTTGATGGCTTTATAAAAAATACAAAGCATAAAAACCCCAAACATGAAGGTTTTCAAGAGATTATAGGTTTTCACAAGGTATTATTGAAATTTGTAGAGTCTAGCATTGACAAGGAAAGTTTGCATAAGGTTTAATCACCATTCTTGGTCCCTTACATGATTTTAAATAATTGAACCATCCTCATAGACCTCCTAACAAGGAAAAATTGATATAACATCTTGATTTTAGGTACCTACAAGTAGTTTTAATCAACAAACCATCTTAGTTCATGAGTTGTATGGATTAGTACAACCATTGGAGGGAATCAGATAGGTATTAAAGGATCACCTACAAGTGTTTATAGGCATAAAAAAGAAAATAGAGCTATGAATAATCCTTAAGAATCCATAAATCTCCCTATAGATTACCCAAGAGAAGCATGGTTTGATATTTGTGTGCACTCCTATAAATACATGGAAAATAATGGATTATGGAGTATGTTAAGAGGTTTTTTTGGCACCATATTTAAGTCATAAGCTTGATCAATAAGCTTAGAATCACATCAAATGTTTAAGAAGACCACAGATAGACTTAAACCTTAGTAAACCTTAGAACCCATAAATCCACTTTTTGAGGTTTTAGATCTTGTATGAATGGGAGAGATTATGGTTTCAAGTCCTCAAATGGTGTCGAAATCCTCCAGGATTACCTAAACAAAGGTTTTAGGTTACAGGCCCATAAGATCCATTCTCAAGGTTTTCATGAGGTTCAAGCTTAGAAATGACCTCTATAGGTCTATAAAAAAGAGTGATGTTTTCAAGTATGTTTTAAGGTGTTTCTCTCTTATTGGAAGCACCATAAACAAGAATAAATTATGAAGCTTAATAATATCTCCTTTACAACCAAGATACCCTACGAGGGTTACAAGAATGAAGCATGTAGGCCTAGTGATAGGCTTCTAAATTCTTTAAAAAAATGCATATACATGCTTGTAGGAATTTTTAAGGTCCCAATGATTAATTACACATTGATATGGTAAGATTGGAAAGTAAGAAACATTGACCTAAAAATCATGTTAGCTACCTAGGTTACACCCTCTTGAGGAATACTATTCAAACCCTTCCCAAACATAGAATAATATGGGATTGACCTATACGCTTTAGGTTGCCTATTTTCTAAGCCAAACCTCTGGCTTATGGGGCTAGCTCCCCTAATTTATCAACTTGAATCTTCTTATTTCTAAGACCTAATTCTATTGGGATGAAAAGGGTGAAGATATTGCATAAAGGAAACCTACTCTAAGGGTTGGTGATGCACCTAAATGATTCATCCACTTACTCAAATTGAACTCTTAATAAGACTAATGGACTAAGTTTATTAATAAATTCAAGTAGGTGTACAAGTATAAATAGGTAGAGTTTCCTCATACCTAGAAGAGGGATACAATTCAAAGCCATAAGGCCTAAATATATAGTTGATGAGGAGTGAAAAAGAGGTAAAATTGGCATAGATGTGAGATAAATGGGTCATAAATGACCATGGTCCACTAAAACTATAGTCACATCAATTACAATAGTCCTTTTTTTAACTTTCCCCATGCATAACTCCTCTTGATTAAGGATTTTTATTGGCTATTAGGCACTGAGATGGGATAATTGAGGTTGCATCAGCTTTATTTACTTTCATATAAGGTTTGACCACACCTAGAATGGTCCATCACCCCTAAAATTTCAGTTACCAAGTGTAAATAGAGTGTGATTAGCCTCCATGAGGTGTTGAGCAATCCACTAGCCCTTGTGCATATTGAATAGCCTTGAGAAATTGCTCCCATCTCCCATTATGACTATGAGGAGTATCTATATCATCTAATAATCATAATTTAAAAGGGAAATTAAACTTAAATAACACCTCTATATCCTCTCTACACCATTAGTCTTCTTGTGCTTGACTAGGCATGTCTCACTAAGCCATTAAGCCTAGTTGCCTGATAGTTTGTCTTTTTAATGGCCATGAAACATGGAGATAAACCTAAGAGTAGATGGATAGGTGTGTTATAGGTTTGGATAAAGATCATAAACCATAATATAGGCTTATATAGGTAGTAGGTACTTGTAACTTCACCTTTCCTAGTTGACTAGTCCACCCTTCTCTAATATTTATAGACTACCTACTTTGAGTGAACTTGCAGAAGCAATTTTAACCAAATTTTTAGACATTTTATGGATTTATAGGATGAAAAAGTGAAAAACCATCCATTTAAATTATTTTAAGCTTCTCAAATATATTTCACCCTTTTTATTCTCATTTTCTTGGAAAAGTATACTTTTTTGACCATTTCATACATATTATATACAATTAGGTACCATGAATGGGTCCTCTAAGTTTACTTAATTTTCTAGGTGTTTTTAGACCATTCTAGAGTGTTAAGCTACCAAAATATTCACATTTCCCAAAATTGGTATGCCTTAGGGTTTAAGTTGGGTTTTCGAGGTCTACCATCTTAGTGATGGTTCATAAAGACTAGACCTCCAAACCTAAACTTATGGCCATAGATGTTTATTCCATATATCCCTTCAACTTTATTGAGAAGCTTAGGTTCTATTGAGGTCAAAATACCCCCCCCCCCCCCCCATTTATAAAAAATGGGGACCCTTGTGTCAAATTATGCAAATTTGTACTTAAAAATTGAAAATTCACTTGATCAGAGTGTCACTAGCATGTTTTGCACATTATATGTATTTGAAGATCATCCACATCTGGTATGGTAATCATATTTATGCATAATATTAGTTTTCCCTTGTTTATAATTGTTGATTTTAGATCTCTATATTTTATAGCTATAGTTCCAATAAGGTCTACTTGGAATTAAAAATGCTTGGGTTTCATGATTTAATGTTAACTTGATTCTTTACTAGCCTTTGGTCTATTGGAAATCAAGTTGAATTGATAAACCCTTAGTTTGAGTTTAATATAAGTACTTGATTTGAATCTAGTAGGAAATTTTTATATGACAACATTTTAAATAATAATATGGGCTTGGTTTATTTTTATCCTAAGGCTTAGTCATGATTTTTAACATGACCAAACCTTAGTCTAACAACCATGCTTGGTTCCTTTTATTTCCTAAGACCCTTTCATCTTTTTATTATTCCTGCAATCTAAGTTAAATGTAAGGTCATTTTGTTATGTTTCTAATTTTTTAGACTTATGCTTTTGGAATTTCTATTTTGGACTTATCTTTTCACAATATATTCCCCATAGTATTTTTTGTTAAAGCATACCCTTTAGCTTTTTTAAAATTCCCTTTAGCTTTTTTTAAGTGACCTTCAGAACTTTTGTTCTACAAGAATTTACCCCTTGGACATTTTGTTTGATAAAATTTGATCTTTGGGGGAAACGTGTTAGACATTTTATGTAGGATAATTTCCTTGAAATAATGCCCTTCATCTTTTCGAAAATACCCTTCAACTTTTTTGAATTACCCTTCAAAACTTTTGTCTTGCAAGAATTTTCCCTTTGGAAATTTTGTCTGATAAAATTTGGTCATGGGGGGAAATGTGTTAGACATTTTGTTTGAGATAATTTCCCTTAAATAATTCCCTTTAGCTTTTTTAAAATTACCTTTGACTTTTTTTAATTACCCTTAAAAACTTCTATCCCACAATAATTTTCCCTTCGGATATTTTGTCTGATAAAATTTGGTCTTCAAGGGAAATGTGTTGGGTATTTTGTTTGGGACAATTTACCTAACATAATCACCTTCAAATTTCTTAAATTACCCTTCAAAATTTTTGAAAGTTCCCTTTGGAACTTTTGAAAGTGCCCTTCAAAATTTTTGAAAGTGCCCTTTGGACCTTTTGAAAATGACCCTTCGACTTTTTGAAAATTACCCTTCAGGCCCCCCTTTTTACCCCAATTAATTACTTTAGAATTTTTTCCCAAGAAATTTTATTGATGAAATCAACCCCATGGGATAATTTATTTAGACATTTTGTCTGACGAAATTTGTCTTCAGAACAATTTCCTCGAAGAAAAAGTCTGAAATAATTTCCCTGCATGAAGAACCTAGATACTCAACAACAAAGTCAATAATTTAAAGCCCCAAAATAATTCCATACTACTAAGTGGCACCCTAAGTATATGGAATTATGTTATGTACTTAATTCAATATTTTAACCAAGGTCCCAATCATATTTATTAATACAACTAAGACCTTAGGCTTAAATCCTAGTGTCCCCAAAATTTCACACATAGAATTTTAGAATACCCTTATTGAAATTTTTGCCTTTTATCTTATGTGAGTTAGTTATCCTTGTAAAAAATCATTCCCATAAATAATACTTAGATTTTTTTAGTTTTCTTTATGATTGCTTTCATTCCAAGATTGCTTCAAATTGCTCCAAAAGGTTAGAAATTTTTTGCCTGGGTCATCATCATAAAACCAATTTATCCATCTTTCTAAGAGATTAAATAAACTAAATGTTTAGATTTAATTTCTAGGCCAACTTGGGTTCCCAAATTTACTTTACTTATTCCCTTTGAAGTAACTTGTCATTGTAAACCCGAATTACATCGTCTAGTTCAAATTAAAATTATGTAATGACTTTGCTTCTTGTAAAAGCTAAAGTAAAGTAATTTCATAAATCCACAAAGCACTAATTAAAATAAACCAAGGTTTTGAAATTAATTCACTTATTCCAAGTCATAAGTAAAAGAAATAATATTTCATAAGTCTGAAGTATTCACAATCTTAGACCAAATTGGGATTACAAAGTTACATGACTTCGTAGACCTAAATAAGAAAAATAGTTGATGAAACATGACACTCATCAAAGCACTTACGTTGCCTTCTTCACATGTATCACTTAGTTTTCATTAATGTATGAGTTAATATAAATATTAAAAATTCCACCTCATTTTCTACCAGGGTTTCAATTTGCCTAACCTAGTTGTTGCCCCTACGAATCTCAAGTGACATCGTTTGAGATTCTAGAGTGATTTTAGAGAAATTTATTCTCAACCCATTTGAAATTGAGGTATTTTTATTGTTTCCCCTTTATTTTTAGGTTTCCATTTTGGATTTTTATCTCATTTTTCCTTTGGTATGATTTTATGTGCTATTTTAAAAGTTTTTCTATCTTTCTTATTTTTTTGCTATTGTTTGTCATTTTTGCATACATGATGTTATTTAAAACATTTTGAAAAATTCTTCAAAACCATTTTGCATGTGAACATATTGAACAAAGTGCCAAAACATAATTTTTTTTATAAGTCTCTAGCATTTGACCTAGATTATCTTGCTTAGATTTTGAATAACTTGTTACTTACTCAAAGTCCTGAACCCAAGTAACTAGTCCTAAGAAACCCAAAATTCTTAAATGACATTTCTTACCCATATTTTGAACTACTTGCTTACCTAGATTTTGAATCACCCATTAATTCTACTTCATCAGGTTTTCCAACCCATGTAACTTGCCCAAAGAAGCTAATAGTTATAAATGCTTTCCACTCACTCAAGGTTTTTTAACTTATAGACTTGAGAAATACCCAGACCTTCCCAGAGTTATGACACCTTGTTACTTGGAATGAGTTTCTTAGATTTTTCAAGGTTTACTACTATTAGAAGTTCATATACCTAAATATTGTTTAGGATTGTTACTTTAGACAATAACTTAACCTAGTTATTTAACCTTTTCTAAACCAATAAGAACAATAATTGAGTTTTTAAGATAATATACCAAGTCTTCCCAGTGTCAAACACAACAAATGTCAAAAGTAGAAGAAGAAACAACTCTGATTGAAGAATTTCCTAAGCTTGCACTTGAAGAAGTTCCAGGGCCAAGTAGGAAAGGGAAGATAAAAGAAAAGAGAATTGAAAAGTCAAAAGAAGCAAAGATGAAGTATGAATACAAGGGATATCCCATTGAGTCTTGCGTTGCTTCCAAATTATCTAAAATTAGTGATATTGACATGGGACATGTTCCATAAATGATTTACTAGAAAGATCCAAAGCCATAGTCAAAACACCACTTATGCAAGCAATGACAAATAATGGAATCATACATGTTGCAACTTTCCCAAGATCTACACAACTTCCTAAATTTATCCTAGAATCTGTTAAATATTATGATTCTCTCAATAGGATAGCTAAACATACTATAGTAAATGTGGTGATTAGATTAGATGTTTAGTATTTTGACTACTATTTGAATATCCTATCAAGTTCTAAAGTGCTTGACGTATAAATGGAAAAAGATAAAAATCAATGGGAGAATAAGATAGTAGATTGCATCAAGATAACGAATATAACTTGTCTAAAGAAACTAAAGCAACCCTCAAGGTTTTCAAAAAAATATTGATATCTGACTTGGTCTAAGAAGTAAATTACATCACCTAGTTATTTTGTAGAATAAATGGAGAGAAGAATGCCAAGTGCTTTTCCACCTAGATGTATGCTTACATAAGGGCTATTGATGTCAATAAGAGTTTTGTTATGATTGAGTGGTCAAGAATGATAAGTGAAAACATTGATCAACATCTAAGTAATGTAATACATACTCCTAACTTCAAAATGACTTCATATTTAGTATATGTTGTAGAATCTAATGGATCTTTTTCTAGGCTGACTACAAAAGGGATGTTGGCAATAGATCCCATCTATGAATATTACCCTCAATTGACTCTTTGTAAATACTTCAAGAATTATAAGAGGGTAAATGATTTTTTCTCTTATAAATTAATTTTTAAATTGAATGTTGATTTAAAATCCAAAAGAGTATTTAATGTAGCTTGGGAGGTAGTTTTCTATTTTGGATGTGTTTTCATTCAATTCTTGATTTTCACATATATCAAAGTTGGTGGTTTCACAAAGGCATTAGTAAATTTGCCAAGGTACCCTAGTGATAAATCAATTCTTATGGATTTGTGTAGATATTTGGTGTAATTTCATGATCTATAATCTAAAGTTCATCATTCTTCAGTTAGTTTTTCTATTGTTATTGGCCACTATCATTATGCAAGTATCTATAAGGCCAATAATTTACAAATAGATATGTATCATAATTATAATCAATCATATTTTGAGTCTAGAGAAAATTTTGATTACAAAGGCATAGATCAAAACATATTTTCTCTTTAGTATATGCATATCCCTACACTTGAAGACTTCTAGATTGATTATAGAGATGAATTTGAAGTGACAAGAAGAGATAACAATAGGATGACTATTGAAAAAAATTCATTCATTTTACCTAGCTACTATTTTTTAAGACATGTAAGATGATGGACAAGTAATTCATGATTCTTATCATTCAATGGGAGGAGATAATGCTCCACTCCTATAAATTGACTATAGAAAGAATCAATTAAAGACTATTGCTAAGAGAACTTTAGTGGTTCTCACTATGACTTCAACATGGATTCTTGGTAAGGGTTACTACATAAAGGAGCTAATAATGATAGAAAAGGGTCAAATAAGTCATAATAAAAAATTAATACAAGGATAAAGTAGTCAATAGCCCAAGAAGAAGTTAAAATTGATGAAGAATGGTGATGATACATAATCTTTGTGAAAGAAAAGGATCCAATTCATCTAGTTACCCCCACATCTTTTTTGGTCTCTTTCATAACCATTCCCACTTCTACCATTCCTAATTCTACATCTCCTATATATACTTCACCCACCACATCTTTATCTTCATTAACGATAAATAACATATAGCTAGTAGTGAAGGCGATAGATCCATCCACACTCATGCCACCACTAAAGTCTCCTAGTTTCAAACTTCCTAATACACCTACTCAAAAGGAGATAGATGTTCCTCCTCCACCCCCATATTATCCAAATTATACTCCTCCTCCACCTCCTTCTGATGTTCAACACATAATTCCTTTTATTCATACCCAAAACTATCCAAAGCCGGTAATTACTGGAGAAGTAATCTCATCTTAGGAGGTATCACAACAAAAGATAATAGCTAAACCTAAGGATATAGAGAAAGAGGCAAAGGTAGAGAAAGAGAAAGAAGAAAGATAGAAAAATATGAAAAAATAGTTTCTAATTTTGTTCAAAGTAATATGGATGCAGATGAAGTCCCTTTTCAAGAGATAGTGGTGAGAAATAATCAACAATAAATGGTGATTCATTCATCCACTTTCATTGGTATATATTTTTATTCATGGTTGTCATTGCAAATAGCTCTAGAATAAAAAGAAGAAATTAACTTGAAGGAGATATAATTACATCTTCTGAGAAGTCTTGATCATAAGGGTAAAAATCCCAAGAGTGATAAATTAATTTCAAAGATGATAATTGAGCCTTCAAGTCAAAAAATTGTAGAAATATCAATTCCTCCATAGGGTAAGCATAAAGGTGAAGTCACTGAAGAAGACTTAGTAGTTACAAGGTATCCCTTGGAGAAGCCACTACAGAGGGATTGAAGTAGGAGATGTAGACCCTTATCAACACTCATTTTTAAAATCTTGTTGAAGAGAAGGTTGATAAAGCTAAGATAAAACAACACATTTCTAAATTATGTGAAATAATTGCTAAAGTGGAAATATATACTCCACAACAATCATTACTTTATGGGGGTGTTTTTAATTAGCAAAAAATAATTGAGGTAAAGGAAAATAGTGACAAGGTCAAAGTAGTTGATTAATGGATAGATAAAATGTTACAAATTACATAGAAATGGTTTCTTGATGTCCCAAACACTTTCACTAATATTGAAAATTAATTGGTACAACTGAAAATAGTGATGAAGAGATTGAAAGTGAGAATGGAATATCTAAATTACAACAATAAATCCTCTAGCAAATAAATCCTTTGAGTGAAAATAATTTGATTTAATAAAATATTGTTCTAAAAGGATCAATAAAGAAATGAAGACTCTAAAATATTGTTCTAAAATACATCATATCTTTTTGCAAGTGCATTTTTGTAGCAATGCTTGAAGAAATGAAGACTCTAGAAGAAGATGCTCATAATGTAAAATCATACTTGGAGGATTGTATATTTTATTTTACTATTTTTTGGTCAAAATAAATTCCAAAGACACCTAAATAGTTATATCATCAATTCAAGCAATTAATTGAAAAGGTTATGATTCTATTCACAACAAAATCTATAAAGGAGTTAATAAAAAGTCAACAATAGGTCAAGAGGATAGAACCTAGGATTGAGAAGGTGAAAATTTATTACAATAATATAGAAAAGGAACTCGTGAAAATGGAAATAGAAAGGCAATCAGTTGCCAAGTCAGATGATATAGCCATCTAGTTCATAATGTCTCAACACATCAAGTACAAGGAAAAGTACAGATCAAAAGTTCATGATTAGAATGGTTATTATTATTTCTCTTCTCAAAAAATTCTTCTATTTTCTTCAAAAATGTATTTTAAGTAATTACTTTATAAGTAATGTCACTCAAAGAAGTTACTTGTAAAAGTAAGTTGTGTTATAAAATGTAAGACTCAAGTAACTTGTCTAGATGTCATTACTTGAATTCATGTTGTAAAAACAAATTACTTAAGTGAGCTCTGTGTAGCATGCAAGGAAATTATATTTTATTCAAAAAATGAAACTAAGAAGTGCTACATGTCATCAACCATTACATGCCAAATAAGATAAATTAAAGGAAGGCATTTCTCAACAATTTTCAAGATTTAGCGTAAAACATGGGCATTTAAAGAGTTATTTCCTAATTGATTTCTAAAATAGTATAAGAGTGAAGGACTACATGCCAAAGGATATTATTTTTTATAATGTGATTGTAACTATGATACAAGATAGTTTAAGCAATATGAAACTTTGTGTTTAGATTTATTTATGTTTTTGTATGAACTTGATTCAAAGTGAATAAGAAAAAAATTGATTTCTGAGGAAATTTGCATTTAAGGAAATATTTTAGTGCATTTGTGAAGATTAAAATGGTAAATTGTGTGTTACCCTTAAATTTGAGCATGAATTCTATTTTTTCTTAATCATTCACTAAAAGAATTATCATATATTATATGTTTATATGCTTTGTATGGATACAATAAGTTCTATAAAAATAACTACTTGTTGTGATTTAAAAATTATTTCTTCTACATATTCTAGTAATTCATTCTCTATTTTTCAAAACTTCTTTACATATTCTTTGAATCAATTGCTTACTTACTACAAAATAATTCTGTTATGGTTCATTAACTTTGTGATTAAAGTAATACCCAAAAATAAGATAACTTATGCATGATTTGTATAAATTGTGAATAACTAAAAGTGTGAATAGTTATAATAGATAAACATGATCATACATGAGGTTCACCATTAGATGAAAGGGATTTAATCCCATGACTACCTATGTACTTTTACTAGCCTACAAAATATCTAGCCAATAGTTTCTAGTGACTCTATTGGGGTTTACATGAACTTAACTAAACTAAAACTAAAATTAATTATCCATTCAAGAATAATATAGATGCAGACTAGTGGTCAGTTATCTAAAATTACATGTTTTCACACTACCATATAAGAAGTTTCATGCAAAATTAAAGGCACACTTATGATTTGAAATGCATGTTTTATGAAGATAGCTTTATTCATCTAAAAGAAACACTTTGATTATCTTGAGTCACTACATGTCAAAAGAATCACTTTGTTCATCTTGAGTCATTGCATGTCAAGTAATCTATTGTGAAGTCCTTATTTATAAATATAAAGCAACTTAAATAAATCCTTAGAAAAGCATAAGTGCTTCAATTTGACAAATCAACCTTTCATAAGGGAAAGAAGAGCTCATGTCCAAAATGATGACTTATTTCAACTACAAGAACAGTTTAATTTTAGCTTACTTCCCCAAACTAGAATAATAAGAATGAGTATTTCACTTGTCAGACAAGTGTAAACTCCTATGAATTAACCATAACATATTTTTTTAGGAATAATCCAACTTGTTAATCCTTAGTTTCTTATTCCTAGAAGAATGATACAATAACTTCCTATCCCTTGGGGGGGTAGTGATTAGCCCATTGAATTTAACTCCTCTTCGTGACTTGCCTAAAGGGTCAAGAAATAATTTTAGTAAGTTCATAGGGGATGGAAAAAAATTATAGATGAGCACTTAGTTGCTTTATTTGTAGCCTATAGAGTGATTGACATTGAGCATGAATATATGTCAATCAGGCTCTTCATTGAAACCTTATATGATTTAGCTTCAGAGTGGTTCTATCATTTATCCCCTAGCACCATAACCAATTAGGACATTCTGCATGAGCAATTTGAAAAAAAGGTTTAAGGCTATTGAAGACTCACACATATTGCTCACCAAATTGACTCAGCTTAAAAAAGAACCACATGAACACATGTAGGATTTCATTGCTAAATTTAATAGACTACTATATAAAATACCTTAGGATACTCAACCTACTGATAATAACTAGAAGTTTTTTTTCATCAATGCTCAGTTACCAAAGGTTAGCTATCAACTATGTATAGCATGCCATGTTGATTTAGTAATATCTTAGAACATTACTACAGAGGTTGAAGATGACTTTATTATGGTAAAAAAGATCAAGAAGACAAATTCCAAGATTGATGGTTTTGTTTCAACTATATCACAATCCACTATTGATCCTCTACTATAAAAATTGGCTAATGACTTGCTACAAGTTAAAAGGCAAATTGCTTAAGGTGATTATTTTGATCTTATCAAGAATGTACCTACACACAACTTCAATAATTAGAACTAGAATTATATTATTAGACCTATATAAAGACTGATGATTGAATATGCTTCAAAAAATCATATTGAAATGAATGAATAAGATCAAATGGCTAATAATCTTGATCAATGATTTGCTAATGATATGAATTTATAAATCCTACTGGAGACTCCCACATAGGCTACATTGAATATCAATCAAAAAATGATTATGAAGAAATTCTTGAAGATAATCATAGTCACTCTTTTACATTATTTACAAAATCACAAGTTTAGAAAGTTGGTAAAAAGTCTTCCAAAGAATAAGGGGAAAAAGATAGAAGACTCCAAGTCAAATGTCAGCATTCTCAAAAGAGGTAGTCCTTTACCTGCTTCTCTTACTCCAAAAAATAAGTATACATCATCTTCTTCTTCTCAACCCCATAAGCCAATCACTCACACTTCTGAAGCTAATCCCACTTTATCTATGTTTATCCCTTCTTTTAGCATTATTTATCACATCAAGAAAACTAAGATTCAAATGTTAGACGCTGTATACTTAAGGTCCTATCCAAATCAGCTATATAGACTAGTTAAGTATGTTCAAAGCAAAGGATCAAATAATACATACAATGCTTAAAAAAAGATCTTGCTTACTTCAAAAAGTATCTTTCCTTATCCAAAATAGGTCTTTTTAAAAAATAATGCTATAACTAATTCTCCCACATCTGCTTCCACATCTAAAAGAATAGAGTCATTCATGTGTCACTCTTGATCAATGGATTTAAGTTAAGCAATTATATCCTATATTTTGGAGCTTCTAATAATGTCATGGTAGCCAAAGTAGACGATGCCCTTGGCTTCACTATGATTAAGTAAATAGGGAGATGTTATTTAATGGAAATACAAGTTTTCTTGATTGGACAAATCAAAGGGTCTCAAGTTTTTCTAGAAGCTTTTCCAGATAAAAGGCTTGAAATGACAATTTTAGTAGTAGATATTCCTATTTATTATGGGATATTAAGTAGAAAATTCTGCAAATATCTTGGGGGAGAAGTCAAGATGGATTGGTCTTGTGTTCATAATCCTATCAAAGGTGTAAATCAAAAACTTGATCCTAAGAAGAAATCCAAGTATATAGTTTCCAAGTCAGATGATCCAAGATCACATATCCTTTTTGAAGAATTAGATCATGGAGTCTATTACCTTGAATTGGGAAATGACACATAAGAACTAGAGATATAAGAAGAAGAAGAAGAGAAAATATGGATGTTATGATTTGATAGTAGTTGTTCTCTTGGTTAAAGTGTTGGATTTGTATTAATATCACTAGATGATAAAGTATATCCTTATTATTACAAGCTTATGTTTGAAAATACTAACAATACAGTAGAATATGAAGCACTATTTTTAGGACTAGAACAAGCAAAATAAAAAGGAGTAATACTTCTAAAATCATTAGGAGATGTTGAGTTGATAGTAAAGCAAATTCATAAACAATACCAAGTGAATAAGGATAAGATAAGGCACTACAGTGATTGAGTCCTAAGTGCAACACTTGATTTTGCAAGCTTTTCAATCAATTTCATTCCTTATGATCAGAACTCTAAAGATAATTATCTTGTGGTTATTATAGCTCTACACAAGCCAAATTATAAGCCTACACTTTTTCAAGAGGGTGACTATAGAGTAGAGATGTTTTTCTATCCAAAGGTTCCAAATAATGTTAATCAGTGGAAAATCTTCAATGATGATAAATAGATAATTATTTTCCTTGAGCAACAAGATAATTTTGAAGAATTGTATTTTGAAGGAAGTAATTCACTTCCATGTTAGACAAAAAAAGGTGATACCAACCCTGAACATGATGATAATGAAGATGTGATTCAATTGAAGGGAAATAAAATCCCTAAAGGGTTAGTTTCTTTGGAAGAAATTTTTGATAAGCATGATTAGTTTCTAAAGAAAAAGAAAGAGTATGGAAAAAGTTCTTCTTTATAAATATAACATGTCAATTTGGGTACTAAGGAAGAGCCCAAGATGGTCAACATTGGGAAATGTTGTTCCCAATAAGAAAAATAAACATTCATTAAGCTTCTTAGAAAATATATTGATGTGTTTTCTTGTTCCTAAAAATCCCTGAAGACCTTTCAGCCAAAATAAGTACATTATTACATCCCACTCCAACCAGACATAAAACCTTTTAGGCAAAATCTTTTCCATCATAACCCAACAATATTATGTACTATCTTTGCTGAAATATAGAAGATAATTGATGCTAAGATCATTTATCCCATTCATCATTTAGAATGGTTAGTTAACATTATCCTGATAAGAAAGAAGAATAGAGAAATACATTTGTGTGTTGATTTCCATAATCTCAATCAAGATCCTTTGAAGGATAACTATATGTTACCCATCATGGATCATAACTTGCAAGTAGTTACAGGATTAAAAAAAATTCCATGTTAGATGGATTTTCAAGATATAATCATATAAAAGTGGTAGAAGAAAATCAATACAAGACAACTTTCACAACACCATGGGAGACATTTGTCTATCAAAAGATGCCCTTTGGGTTGGTTAATGCTAGAGAAATTTTTCAACAAGTAGTGAATCTAGAATTTACACATCTAAATAATAAGATTATTGTTATATATCTTGATGACTTGGCAATCTTCTTCAAAAAAAAAGGTAATCATTTGGTTGATTTAGAAGAAGTTCTCATCCAGTGTAGGAAATATAGGATCTCATTAGATCCCAAGAAATCAATATTTGTCATGACTGAAGGGAATCTTCTTGGTCACATCATCTCAAAATAAGGAATGAATATTAATCCATAAAAGTTGAAATCTATTCAAAGTATACCTATGTCTATGTCTAATAAAGGGGTACATTCAATCTTTGGTAAGGTTAACTTCCTCAGAAGGTTCATTCCTAACTTTGCTGAGTTGATTTGCTACATTTCTGACATGATGAAGAAAAATTAAGACTTAAAGTGGAATGCCAAAGGTAAGATGGAATTTAAAAAGATTAAAGCAACCATAGCTTAAAATCTAGTGTTGGTTTCCCCAGATTTTAGTAAGGAATTTATTCTCTATTATTATTCTTTTGAGTATACCTTGTTAGCCATACTTCTACAAAATAATGACAAAGATATTGAATCTCCCATGTATTTCATGAGCCAACCATTGAAGAGTTATGAACATGCTTTTGCTATAGTCAAAGCATTCAAAGCCTTCGGGTACTATATCTTGTCTTCATATACTATAGTGTATGTACTTGACACTATAATCAAATCTATTCTAACATAACAAGAGTTTGGATTGCTAAGAGGCACCTGGGTTACTAAGGTTCAATAGTTTGATCTTGATATCAAAATGAAAAAAAGTAAGCCAAATGATATAGATACGATGGTATATTTACTTCAAGATGAATCAGATAAAAATTTTCCCGTGGTTCTTTTTATTGATCTTGTTGATGATTGGTACGGTAAGATTTATTTCTTCCTAACTTATGGAGAATTTCCAGCTCATCTTACACATAAGTAAAAATAGACCATTAAGCTAAAAACAAAGGATTATGTCCTTTGGGATAGTGTTTTATATAAAATAGGAATTGATGGTGTCTTCCTCTATTGTGTGGACAAAGAATAGAAAAAGAGACTACTAAAATAGTTCTATTATAGAGCATGTGGAGCTCAATTTTTAGCATGAGTTATATCACATAAAATCCTATGAACATGGTACTATTGGTCCACTTTTTTCTTGGATACTTTAGATTAGGTTTCTAAATGTCAAGCATGTCAGTATTTTGTAGGAAATTTAAAGTTTCTAGGATTACCTTTAAAACTATTCATAATAATTGAACCATTCCACTAGTGGGACATAGATTTCATTGACATGTTGAATCATTTCTCAAGTGTTGGCCATTATTATGTTTTAACCACCACTGATTAATTCAAAAAATGGGTAGAATCCATTCTTATCAAGTATGCCACTTATGAAGTTGTATGTGATTTTATCAAATAAAACATTATAGTGAGGTTTGGAGTTCCTCAAAAGATAGTAATAGATAATGCAACTAACTTTTCTTCAGCTAAACTAACTCATTTTTATTATTTACACAGAATATAATTAGTTCACCCATAAAATTACTATCCTTAGGGGAATGGCTAAGTTGAATCAAGTAAAAAGAACTTGATGACTATCATTCATAAGCTAGTAGATGATAATCAACATACCTGGTATAAGAAGCTATTTGATGCATTTTGGGTTGATAGAATCACTCTAAAGAAGGCCATTGGCATGACACCATTTTAGTTTTTTTATGGGATAGATTCTAAATTACCCATCACCATAGAGCTACATGCTTTACAACTATCTATGGCCACTGAAGATGTAACTATCAAGATTCACTTGATAAGAGAATTATGTTTTTATCTAATCTATAAGAATCTCATAATCAAGTTGATGACCATTTAACTAATCATTAGATGAAAGTAAAGAATATTTTTTATAAAAAGGCTCAAAATAGAAAGTTTGAAGTTGGTGACTTGGTCCTACTATGGGATAAGCAAAATAAACCAAAAGGGATGCACGATAAATTTGATTCACTATGGAAAGGGCCTTTTACAATAAAGAAAGTTTCTGTAAAATATAACTTCATCTTAGCTTACTGAGATGGAATTGAACTTCCACTACCTTATAATGGGTAGCACTTGAAGCTTTAAAAAAATTGAACAATAGGGTAACACATGTATGTATATAAATAAGACCTCAGTTTTTCTTTTGTATAGTTTTTTTTATTTTTTTATTTGTTAGTTTTGAAGTTTTTTGTGATTGAGTTTTACATGACTTTGTACCCAGTAAGAAAGACTCAAAACCAAAAATACTAGGATCTCATCCTTGTTTTATTCTTTTTGATAGAAACAAATATGTCCTTAGTCAGAGCCAACTAATCTCCCCAAAATTCACACATGGAATTCTGGGATACCCCTATTGAAATTTTTGCCTTTTGTCTGATGTGAGTTAGTTGTCCTTTTCAAAACTCAGTACCCTAAATAAGACTTATATTTTGGTAGTTTGATTTGTGATTTATTTCATTTCAAGATTGCTTCAAATTTCTCTAAAAGGTTATAAAATGTTTGCCTAGGTCATCATCATAAAACCCATTTCTCTATCTTTCTAAGAGATACATAAAACTAAGTGTTTGGGGTTCATCTCTAGGCCAACTCAGGTTTTGAATGTTACTTTACTTATTCCCTTTGAAGTAAGTTATCATCATAAACCTAAATTACACCATCTAATTCAAATCAAAATTATGTAATGACTTTACTTTCTCATAAAATCCAAATTAAAGTAGTTTCATAAATCCACAAAGAACTAATTAGAATAACCTAGGGTTTAAAAGTTACTTCACTTACTCTAAGTCATAAGTAAAAGTAATAAGAGTTTGCAAGTCTGAAGTATTCACAATCTTAGACTAAATTGAGATTGTGCAGTTATTTGACTTCATAGACCTAAATAAGTAATGTAGCTCATAAAACCTAATGTTCATCAAATTTATTACATGGCCTTCTTTAAACATGTGACTTAGTTTTCATTAATGCATGAGTTAATATAAATATTGAAAATTCTACCTCATTTCCTACCTAGATTTCAAGTTGTCTAACATAGCTTCTACCCTTGTGAATCTCAGGTGACACTATTTAAGGTTTTAGAGTGATTTTGGAGCAATTCTTCTCAACCCATTTATATTCAAGGTATTTTTATTGTTTCCCCTTGGTTTTCAAGTTTCCATTGTGGGTGTTTATCTCATTTTTCCTTTGGTAGGATTTCATGTGTTGTTTATAAAAATTTTATATCTTTATTATTTTGCTTGATATTATTTGTAATTTTTGCAAACATGATGTTGTTCAAAACATTTTTAAAAAATTTAAAAAACATTTTACATGTGAAAATCTTGAAGAGAATCCTAAAACATTAAATTTTTCAATAAATCCCTAGCATTTGACCCAGATCATCTTGCTCAAATTTTTAATAACTTGTTACTTACTCAGAGTCCCAAACCCAAGTAACTAGTCTTAATAGACCTAAAATTCTCAAATGACAGTGCTTGATTAGATTTTGAATAACTGGTTACTTACCTAAGGTTCTGATCACCCATTGCTTCTACTTTATTGGGTTTTCTAACCCAAGTAACTTGCCCAAAGAAACATAGAGTTGTAAATGTTTACCACTCACTCAGGGTTTTTGACCCTACAAACTTAAGAAATACCCAAACCTTCCTAGAGTTATAATACCTTGTTACATGGAATGAGTTTCCCATAGTTTTCAAAGTTTACCATTGCTAGAAGTTCATAATATCTAAAGATTACTTAGGATTGCTACTTTAGATAATAACTTATCGTAGTTGTTAAACCTTTTCTAAACCAACATGAACAATCATTAAGTTTTCAAGAGCATGTACCAAGTCTTCCCAGTGTCAGTCACAACAAATGTCAGGAATAAAAGAAGAAAAAACTCTAATTGATTAAGTTCATGAGCTTGTCCTTGAAGAAGTTACAGGGCCAAGCAAGAAAGGGAAGACAAAAATAAAGAGAGTTAAGTAGCCAAAAGAAGAAAATATGAAGTATGAATACAAGGGATATCCCATTGAGTCATACATTACTTCCAAATTATCTAAAATCAATGATACTGATAAGGGACATGTTTCCATAAATGAGTTATTAGAAAGATCCAAAGCCATAGTCAAAACACCACTTATGCAAGTAATGACAAATAATGGAATCCTACAAGCTATAGATTTCCCAAGCTCTACACAACTTTTGGAATTTGTCTTAAAATGTACTAAATATTATGATTCTCTTACTAGGATAGCTAAAGATACTATAGGAACTGTGGTGATCAGATTATATGTTTAGTATTTTGACTAATGTTTGAATATCCCATCAAGATCTAAAGTAATCAATGTATTGATGGAAAAATATAAAAATCAATAGGAGAATAAGACAATATATTTCATAAATATAATGAATACAATTTATCTAAATAAACCAAATCAGCCCTCAAAGTTTTCAAAAAAATAGTGAGATCTGAATTGGTCTAAAAATTGGATGACATCACCCAATTATTGTGTAGAATCAATGGAGAGAAGAATGATAAGTTCTTTTCCACCAAGATGTATGCTTATATAAGGGCTATTGATGTCATTAGAAATTCTACTATGATTGAATAGTCAAGAATGATAAGTGACAACATTGATCAGTAGCTAAGTAATGTTTTTCAAACTCTTGACTTAAAAATGACTTCAGATTTAATATATGTTACAACATCTAATGGATCATTTTCAAGGATAAATAAAAAAGGGATTTTGGAAACAAAGCCCATCTATTAATATTACCCTTAATTGACTCTTTCTAAATACTTCAAGCATTATAAGATGGTAAATGATGCTTTATTTTATGAAGTTATTTTTAAATTGAATGTTACTTAAAAAACCAAGAGAGTATCTAAAACAGCTTGGGAGGTAGTTTCCCATTTTGGATGTGTTTTCATTTAATTTTTGAATTTCACATATATCAGAGTTGGTGGTTTCATAGGGACACTAGTAAAGTTACCAAAATACCCTAGTGATAATTGGATTCTTATGGATTTGTGTAGATAGCGGGTGGAATTGAATGATCTCTAGTCTAAAGTTCACCATTCTTCAGTTAGTTTTCCTATTATTATTGGCCACTATCATTATGTAAGTATCTATAAGGCCAATAATGTACAAGTAGAGATGTATCATAACTATAAACAATCAAATTTTGAGGCTAAATAAAATTTTAATTATAGAGGCATTGCTCAAAACATAGTTTGTCTTGAGTATATGCATATCCCTACACTTGAAGACTTATGGATTAATTGTAGAGATGAATTTGAATTGAGAAGAAGTGATAACAGTAGGATGACTGTTGAAAAAAATCATTCACTTGATTTTCTTGTAATTCCTAAAGATGTGCAAGATGATGGATAATTAATTCATGATTATTATCATGCAATGGGAGGATATAATTCTCCACTCCTAGAAATTGACTTTAGGAAGAATCAAGTAAAGACTTTTGTTGAGAGAACTTTAGTGGTTCTCACTATGACTTCAACATGGCTTCTTGGTAAGTGATACTACATGAAGGAGACATTAATGATATAAATGGGTCAAGTAAGTCATAAGAGGAAATTAATACAAGGATAAAGTAGTTAAGATCTCAAGAAGAAGTTGAAATTAAAGAAGAATATTGATGATATGTACTCTTTGGTGAAAGAAAAGGAGCTAATTCAACTAGTTACCCCTGTATCTCTATTGGTCTCTTCCACAACAATCCCTACTTCTACCTCTCCTATTTATACCACACCCACCACATATTCATCTTCATTATTGGTAAATAACATATATCTAGTAGTGAAGGAGATAGATTCATCCACATTCATGCACCTCCAAAGTCTCCTAGTTTCAAACCTCTTGAGAAACCTACTCAAAAGGAGACATATGTTCCTCCTCCACCTCCATATTCTCCACTTTTTACTCCTCCTCCACCTCCTTTAGATGATCAAACCATCATTACTTTTGTTCATACCCAAAAATAACTAGAGCAAGTAGCTACTAGAGAAGTAATCTCATCTCAGGAGGTATCGTAGCAAGAGATAACAAATGAACCTGAGGATATAGAGAAAGAGGTAGATAAAGAGGTAAAGGTAGAGAAAGAGAAATAAAAAGAGATAGAAAAATATGAATAAATGGTTTCCAATGTTTTTCAAAGTGATCTAGATGTAGATGAATTTCCTTCTCAGGAGATAGTGGTGAGAAATAATCAATAGCAAATGGTAATTCATTCAGCCCCTTTCACTAGTATGGATTTTTCTTCATGGTTGGCATTGAAAATAGTTTTAGAATCAAAATAATGAATTAACTTTGGGGAGATATACTTGAATCTTTTGAGAAGTCTTAATCATAAGGTTAAAAATCCCAAGAGTGCCAAAGTGACTTTGAAGCTAATAATTTAGCCTTTAGGTCAAAAAATTTCAAAAATATCAATTCCTCCATAGGGTAAGCATAAAGGTGAAGTCACTAAATAAGACTTAGTAGTTATAAAGGTATTTGTTGAATAAGTCACTACATAAGACCTGAAGTAGGACACATAGACCCTTATCAACACTCTTTTTTAAAAATCTTGATGCAAAGAAGGTTGATAAATCCAAGCTAAAGGAACAAATTTCTAAATTATGTGAAATAATTGTCAAAGTGGAAAGATCTTATCTATACTAATAATTAATTATAGGGGGTGTTTTTGATCAAAAAATAATAGTTGAGCTAAAGAAAATTGGTGACAATGCTAAAGTAGTTGATGAATGGATAGAGAAAATGTTACAAACTACACATAAATGGTTTCTTGAGGTCCCAAGCACTTTGGCTGACATTGAGAATAAATTGGTACAACTAAAATAGTGATGAAAGAGAATGAAAGTGAGAATGGAATACTTGAATTGTAATAGGAAAGCCTCCAGTGAATAAATACTTTGAGTGAAAAGATTTTTATTGAAGAAAAGATTGTTCCAGAGGGATCAATAAAGAAAGCAAATCAAGAGGAATACAACATATCTTTTTGCATGAGCATTTTTGTATCAATGCTTGAAGAAATGAAGACTTTAGAAGAAGATGCTCATAACATAAAAGTAGATCTAGAGGATTATATCTTCTATATTACTAATGTTTGGTCAAAATAAATGCCAAGGACACATTAACAGTTACATTAGCAATTTAAGCAATTAATTGAAAAGGCTACGACTCCATTCACAACAAAACATATAAAGGAGTTGATAAAAAGTCACAAAAGGTTGGAACCTAAGATTGAGAAGGTGAAAATTTATTACAAGAAGCTAGAAAAGGAACTACTGATAATGGAAATAGAAAGGCAATTAGTTGCCAAGTTAGATGATGCCACCATCTAGTTCATGATGTCTCAACACATTAAGTATAGGGAAAAGTATAGATTGAAAGTTCATGAATTAGAGTAATTATTATTGCTTTTCTTCTCAATAATTTATTCTATTTTATTCAAAAATGTATTTTAAGTATTTTTTTTTAATTAATTACTTTGTAAGTAATGTCACTCAAAGAAGTTACTTGTAAAATTAAGTTTCTTTGTAAAATGTAAGACTTGAGTAACTTGGCTAGATGTTATTACTTGAAATCATATTTAAAAAAAAAATTACTTAAGTGAGCTCTATGTAACATGTAAAGAAATTGTATTTGATCTAAATAGTGAAACTGAGAAGTGTTACATGTCATCAATTGTTGCATGTTAAATAAGAGAAATTCAAGGAAGACATATCTCAAAGGTTTTCAGGATTTAGCATAGCACATTCAAATTTAAGGAGTTGTCTCCTAATTGATTTTGACATATAAAATAGTATAAGTAAGAGTGAAGGCCTCATGCCAAAGGATGGTAATTTTTAGAAAGTGATTTTAACTATGATACAAGATAGTTTAAACAATTTGAAACTTTGTGTTTATATTTCTCCATGTTTTTTATATGAACTTTGCTCAAAGTGAATAAGAAAAAAATTGATTTCTGAGGAACTTTATGTCTAAGGAGTTCTTTTGGTGAATTTGTGAAGATTAAAATTGTAAACTTTATGTTATCCTTAAATCTAAGTATGAATTCCAATTTTTATTAATCAATCACTAAAATAATTATCATATCTTATATTTTTATCTTCTTTGTACAGATATAATAAGCTCTATAAAACTTACTTATTGTGAATCACACCTTCATTCTTCACACATATTCTATTCATTCCATTCTCTATCTCTCAGAACTTATTTACATATTCTTTTAATCAGATACTTACTTGCTTTAACATCACTTTGTTATGGTTCATGAACTTTATGATTAAAGTAATACCCCAAAATAAGATAAATTATGCCTGATTTATATAAACTATCAATAACTGAAAGTATGAATAGTTAGAATAGATAAACATAAGCATATAGGAGATTCACTATTAAATGAAGGGGATTTAATCCCATGACTACCTAGGTACTTTTGCTAGCCTAAAAAATATCTAGCCAACAAATCCCTATGCTAGTTCAATTATATCTTATGGTTTATGGGACTTATTAATGTTAGGACCCTTTTTATATATTCTAAATAGAGGTCGTAATCCTATTTTATAATACAAATAAGACTTTAGGCCAGAGTCTTAATGTTGGGTCCTTATATTATTCATGGGGTCCCCCTTGTTATGTCTTAAAACTTAGTTTAAATGATCCTAGCCTAAGGTTTCAATTTGTGTTTATTTACACAAAATCAAAACCATAATCCATAAAATTTATAATTAAGCCTGACTTAAACCTTTTACATCTATGCAGGATCAACTGCTCACATTCACCCGGATGGACATGATATAATGGAGTGAGATGAAGTAAGACATTTTAAAGAATCTTTGAAGGCTTTTGGGATTGCCACATAGAAAAAAGGCATTTCTTGATAGAACTAATAGAGTGTAAATCAAACTAGAAAATGATAAGTGGCAAGCTCAGCAAGTAATTCCAAAGACAAGTTTAAAATTGATGATTACGTGGATGTTAAAGATGTTCATGTGGACATCAAATAATAGTCACAGAGACATAAATTTTAAGATAGAAGAGAGACCCAAAAACAAGTTTGAAATTGATAATTACACAGACATAAAAAGATATTCATGTAGATGTTAAATGATGGGTGCATAGACATCAATTTTAAGATAGTTATCTAGGTAAAAATAATCTAAATATCTACAGTCTATGTTGATTCATACGAAAGGATCAGATGGTGTGAGATAAAAGTTAAATTTTCAAAGGCAATGGTCATATTTTTTAACAATGATGGGCATGGGTGCCATGGTAATGCCATATAGGTAAATCATGATCAATCTAAGGATCCCATGGACCTATAAGAGATAAATGTATAAATAAGAAAACATAAGGGCATTCTAAGGCATGAAGCTCATGAGTTGATCTCATAGCCACCATTAAATCACTGTTAAAACTTGTACTAATGCCTTGGCAAGGCATGAGGACCCTAACCAAACCTTGTGAGATTATGATTGACCTGAAGGGAGTTGAATTATCACATGTGTGAAGATGGTTTAACTGATAATCTACTAGTGAATAATTTTATCTAAATTCATGACCTTGATAGCTCAAAAAAGTGTTTCTTAGGAAGATAAGAAGCTATACTTGACTTCATCAGCCAGTGGGTCCCAAAGTTAGAAGAAATAAGAATATTCCTTTTGTAACTAGCATTGTATAATATTTCGAAATAAGATATTATTTTTTTATAGACATGTGTAATTTTAAAGATGACATTTTCTTTAGATCAGTCCATTAGAAAAGAAAATTTGTTCTAGAATGTAACAAAAAAGATATTTGTTCTTAATACTTGATAGGACTAACCAACATACCTCATAAAAGGTATTGTAGACACCGAAATTGTGTCGACTCCCCTGTTCATCCCTCATTTTATTCTCCTTCACCTATTTAACCCCTGTCGACCATTTTTCCCACTAGCCTTGACCCTGGCAGCTTGTCAAAATGAGCAAAAGACTAAAGTTAGTCTCTGCCCCCATTCTGCATCTGCCGACCACGGTTGCCACCCGACCGACATTGCCGACGTCGGTCACTTATCGGCCGATGTCAGCGGTCCTGCCGACGTCGGTTATCCTTAGCACTGCGTTCTCAATCCGAACATAGGAACCATTATTCTGTTATCCGTTATCCATTCGGTTCTTAATCGGTTTCCTGATCGGTTATCGAACTATCCTTTACCTTCATCTGGAACTTCTTCATTTTTGATCAAGGAGATTCATTATTCCACCAACCAGTTCATTTTTCATTCAACAAAACTCTTGCGATCAATCAACTCCAGCATTCAACCAATCTGCAATCGATCTTCTGCGTACAGGAACTCTGCTTCGGTCATTTGGCAGCATAGCGACAACGACAATCACGTCTCCCACTTCATCTTCAAGCATATAATAGGTAAGTATCTTACTCTATGTGTTTGTTTCTCTCTGGTTATCATTTGTTTATTACTACTATCACTCTATTCAGACTACAGACCTGAGACCTTACTCCTTCCCTTTACACTTTTGTCCACCATCCTTGAATACACAGTCTATAGCTCTACTTAAACTTCACTCCCAAACCCCAAACAAAACAACAGACCTTTTGCAAACCCCCAGACCCTGTCCAGACTAGACCAGACCCTGTCCCGACTCGACCAGACCCAACCAGACTCGCCCAAACTCTGTCTAGAACTGTTGCCCCGACCGACGCTGGCACCTTAACTGACGTCGGCACCTTCCCCTGACCGATGCCGGCACAGAGACCGACATTGGTGATTGTGCAGAATAGTTCGCTAAATATCAGGTATGCATTCGTGTTTTCATCTTTTATTTACTTTCATTCTATCTTTTCATTATTTCCATTCCTGTCAAATATTTATGTTTTTAATTAGTGGGTTGATATCCTTCTAGGAAGTCTTTTGTACTTCCGGGATCAGGCATTTGCTTGACAACCCACCGTCTCTGTGTCTAACATTTTTTCGTGTTTAGTCTCTTTTTCTTCGCAGGTGTCATTCCTCCATAGCCAAAGAGGAGTACCTTCCAACGTCTGATTTCAGTGCGCATGACTACAATCAGGTATCTTCTAGCCTTGACCATTTCTTTTAGTTTCTTATGTCTTCTTTGAATGTAAAAAGCAATTTAGTGTAGAAACATTCTGGCATGCCTGGTGGGACCCTAGGGCCTTCCTTGGGTTCTTTCTTTCTTTCGTTCATATAGGTGCATTAGGTTTCTTCCTTTTCGCCTCCTTTCGTCTCTTCTTAAATGACATCATAAGCAGGACTAAAAATAACTTTTCTTTTCTTTCTTGCACTTCTAGACTAGTATAAACTCATATTCTTCGACTCTTTCTCCATTCGTCTTCATACAAACAAACATTTTTACTTGGGCATTAAAACACTTTGCATTCATTTCTATTTGCCTGCATCTCTTAGACCACACATAGTAATTAAACCGCATATTGAATTAATCTAGATCACTTGATGTTACACAACCAAACCACTTACACAAAATAAACATTTTAACTTACCTGAGACAAGGCCCGACTGGGATTTCATCCCCCAGCGGATACCTTACCAAGGAGAAAGCCCACTCCATTTTCTGGCGGAGCCTAATCTCTAGGGGAAGTATATTTTGGCTAAGTGAAACTAGCTAACCACTGGAATCGTGAAGTGAGGGGAGCTTGCTCCTTAGCACCAGGCCTTGTAGGAAACCTAACACAGACTTCTTGAGCACCATAACAAAACCCGAAACCATCCATAGACTGCTTCTTCTAGGACCCGACTCAAAATCCAATCTTCCTCTACACACATTCTAAGGCATAAGCCACTATAATCCTAATAATCTACTTCTAGGGTTTTAGGATCTGCTTGTGTTCTTCATCTTTTTAGTTCTTATCTGCTTGTTTGAGCTTGTGAGGACGTTCTTCCTTGCCTTGAATGTTTTTAACTCATAGCCAAGCCAAGGCTCTAGTCAATCACGCAAGGCATCATCCTCTTCCGCCTACCCCGCCTATAACCAGCTCTATAATGGAGTTCAACTCAGAAATTGAAAGAACTCCTACTAGACCATCCCCAACCCAAACGCCTATTATCCTAGAAGGGGACCAAGATTTCACATGATTCTTGGACCTCAACGTAAAAGCCTTGCAACACTATCTCGTGAATATCCGAACACGAGACCCCTTTGGCAATCCAATTTACAGAATGTCGACCTCTTTTATCGAGACTGCGGCCGTATCAACGGCGTCTGTAGTTCAACCCTTAGACACCCAAGCTGTTGGCTCAACCAATGACCAACCTTTTACCAACCATCCAAGTGTGGCCTCTCCCTCCAACGCTGGGCCCACTTCCACCGGGGTTTTGGCCCCCTATCAATCTCAGTCCACTCAACCACTTTTTACCCCCTTTCAAAATCTAGTCGTCTCTATTCCGCCTACCCTTGCTCCTATCAACACTAGGGTGGCTACCTATCCATTAGCCCATGTTACCTCTAACCAACCTCCCGTGACAACATCAAACCTAGCCATGCCTTTTACCCAACCATCCTTAGTCACCTCTTCTATCCCTACGACTAGTCATCCGTACGTTACGCCCTTACTGGTACAACCGACTACGTCATATACCTCTTCCAGCCTCTTTCAAGTGCCTTACAATCTAGGAGGTGCTCCACCTGCCAATCTGTCAGTAGATATCATCAAGATGCTGATGGATAAAATGTCCAACCTAGAGACCTCTGTTTCTGGCTCACGCAACACTCTCTCGTATGAACAAATTTGCAATGAGCCCATCCATCCTTCTGTCCCCATCAGACCATATCCCAGCCAGTGGGAACTTCCTAAGTTTTCTTGTTTCCAAAGCAAGGAAGACCCACAACAACATTTACGGGCATTCAGACATGCCTGTTACCTTATCACCCACGACGATGCATTACTTTTATGCACATTTCCCATGTCTCTCTCGAGTGTTGTGCTTGACTGGTATAGCTCCCTTACTAGCCATTCCCTCTTCACGTTCACTCAGCTAGCCCAGCTCTTCCTCAATCATTTCTCTATCAATATCACCAAGAAGGTCTCCATCACAGACCTCTATTCTATCTGCCAGTTTGAGGACAAATCCATTGCTGATTTTGTCACTCAGTGGAGGGGCCTTATCAATCAACTCTCATTTTCCTTACCCCAGCCTGAGCTTATTGAACTTTTCTCTCAAGCCTGTGCTAGACATATTTATTCCACCTTGAGGGTTCAGACCTTCCGCACTTTTGACGAAGCCTTCACAATGGCTCGTAAACTTGAGTTACGTGCCGTCGAGGAGAATAAAGTCAAGTTGCGGAGTAAGAATCCCAACTTCAAAACCAATGACCCCTCTTCTAAGCCTTCCTCGTCCAATCCTAAATCTAAAGCTTCAGTAAACACTATGGTTGTTAGATCTTCTTCCTCTTCGCCTTCAACTAATCAACCTGAACCATCCACATCTATGAGTGCCACTCACCAATTTCAACAGAGATACATACAGCGACAGTTTACTCCACTTGGAGAATCATACACGTCTGTGCTGGAAAAACTCATCAAATAAGGGGCCCTCAATCTCCCCCATATCTGACCACTGCCACAATTTGATCCCTCATGTGCCATCCCTGTGTGGTATAGGGAAAATGACTTCTGTAACTACCACCGTGTTAAGGGTCATGACATGGGCAATAGTAAAACCCTTAAAAACATAATCCAAGACATACTGGAAAAGGGTGACCTCATCCTTGACAATCCCAATGCCCCTCCTAATCAGGGTATCGATATCTTCAAACAACCATTCCCCAATCATCCACCAACTCAAAACAATGTCCAGACCTTGATTGACAACTCTCACAAACATAATATTCGAACAGTCAATACGGTCTTGCCCTTCATTTCTAACCAACCTCAAGAGGTGGGTTCATCCATCAGTCCATCACATTTGGACAAACCTCTTTCTCCGGTTAGTTCTCTATCAACTTCTCTCATCTTGGAGGACGCCTCAACCTTTCCAGCACTGCCAGTTTCACCATCTTCCTTCTTGCTGCCCATGGAGGACCCAACCTTCCCTACTCCTCGACCGCAAGTGGAGGGCACTATCATCCCTGCCCTTTACCCGCTTGAGGAGCTTCATTCTCCAGTTTCTTCTCCACCTAGGGAAGAACCTATCTCTCCTTCATCTCCAACCAAGGATGAACCTGTCACGACTCCACCATGCCATGGGCCCAAGGCTACTACACCCGTCTCACCTTCAGTCCCACAACCGTCGACGTCTTCTCAAGAACCTAAACCTCATCCCACATCTTCTCAGCCATTTTCCCGACTAGTGGAGAAAATTGAACTTCTCCCTTCTAGGAAAGTGGAGCATCAAGGATTGTGGGACCGTCTCACAGCTCTTCAACAAGCCCGTGCCCTCTCATCTCATGCTGCTAATCCTCCCATGGCAGAACCTCCCAAGACTATCAACAAAAATCAGATTTCCACCTCTAGACCATCTACATCTCCATCAACCTCATCAAAACCAAAACCCTCATCTACCTTGTCTAAACCAATTAAGTCACCTGGCATTCACCCCGTCTCCAACCTCACTCATCCACAAGTGAAGGTGGACTTAAACTAGACTTCAACCAATAGTAATCTTCAATCCAAATCACAAAAGACTACCAAACCACAGAGGTGAATGCCTCCTCTTCCATCACCATTGCCCTCCATTTTGGGCCCCCATCCTTCAACCCTAACCAGAGTCCTTCCCACTTCAACCTCTAATCAAAACCAGTTGCCTCCTTTGCTTCCTTTGCCTACTGCTAGCCTACCCTCTCCCAAAAGGGTGGTACCTCTCATGAAGAATGTACCGTCTCTGTCTGTCATCGCACCATCAACCCAGAAGGTGGTACGAAAACCCCCTCCAACTTTTCCCAAGCAAAAGTCACCGGCATTGCATACACCGATGAGCACGGACCCTTTAGTGGGCTCATACTCTTTGATCTTGCAATGACTTTTGCAAACTTCCATCATAACTCTTCCACCCATCAGGCCCTTCCAACCTCTCAGGTCTAAACCCTCCTAGTTTGACGACACGAAGATTTTTTTATATCATCGTACACCAGGACACGATACCGAGACTTATTATGCCCTCAAGGCTATCATTCGCCACTATCTAGAGAAAGACACTCTTCTCTTTGAGGACACTTTCGATCGACCCCTGACTCCTTCTCATAACCCTTCAACCTCTTCAAACCCATCAACATCTCATCAACCGGTTACAACCCCTTTATCACCTTCACCTCCCATCTTTGAAATCAATGCCATTCACATCACCACTAGGTCACAAAAGGATAAGGCAAAAGAAAAAGATGCCATTCCTTGGACCTACCCTTTCGTCAATCCACCTCAACTGCCTAAGCCTAAGATTTCTATCCTTGGCACACCTCAACCCTCCTCTTCTTCTTCTTCTTCTTCCAGACCAATCCACGACTCCATGTTGAAACAGCTTCACTAGACGCCTGTGAAGATGTCCCTCTATGACCTCATCCAAACCTCACCCCAGCATTGTCATGCCCTCATCCAAGCCCTACAGGCAACGGAGGTCCAACTCGAGGACCCCCAGCCACTTGCTACCCTTGTCCACTCCTTAGCCCCTGTTGCCTCCATCACATTCAGCGATTCTGAGATTCCCACATCCAACACAGAAGATCAAGATGCCACCCTCTTCATCACTACCTATATCGATTGGACACGCATTAAATGCGTTATGATCGATGGAGGTGCTAGCATCAACATCATCTCCACCCATGCTTTTGATTAGTTGGCTCTTCCCAAGAATTGCGTCTCCAAAACTGATGCAATCTTGCGCTCTTTTAATGACACTACTGCCATGACCATTGGCACAGTCATCCTTCATATTCACGTTGGTCCACGCACAGTCTCAAAGCTTTTTTACATCATCGAAGGAGAGTTTCAATACAACATCTTGTTGGGCCGACCCTGGATCTGCACCATGGCCTGTGTCCCCTCCACCCTGCACCATTGTGTGAAATTTGAGCATGACGGACAAGTCCACACCATTCCCACTAACTCTTCACCCTTCAAAACTTGCAACACCACCTACCATCCAAATGACGTCCTCATTCCTATCAAGCCATCAATCCCAGCACTGCCTCCATCTGTGGAAGCTTCGACCAGTTTGCAACAGGTGGTCGCCCTTACACCTCCCCTTCAAGCGAAGACCACAGATCCCATGGAAGACATCTTCCAAAGACTTTCATTGGGAGAGTATCACTTGTTGACCTTAGACATGTTCCAAACTCCACAAGAGTATGGACGCCTTCATCACAGCCCCAGCTACGACCATCAGATCAGGATGATCGTACCTTATGGTCCTCCTCACCTCTAACCAACCTCATCTATGGGGGGCTCAATCAAGCTCCTACTAACGGTAATCCTCTTTCTTCACCTCAACCTTTCACATCAGACTTTTTGTTTCTTGGCAACCCCACCTTTTCACACACTTACCTTTATAGGTGTGCATGGAAGGGTTTTGGTTTTAGATGCTATGAGCAGGGCTCCCATCAGCCTATCCAGCCGCTCAACGATGACGATGCCAAGAAATAGTATGGCTTGGGATATCATGACCCCACTCAAGATCCTATAGACCTTTGTCTCAAACCAACCATTGACCAATCTCCTCCACACTCGCCTGTTCCACCCCCTTCACCTACGGAGTCAATGGTTTCCATTCCTCCTAGTTTTTTTTTGCATAAACACCATCTGCCTGGAACCCTTGACTTATCAGCTCAATGGGGTGTCCAAGTCTCTCCCTCTCATTTTTCCCAGCATGATCGAAGATGAGTCAGAAACCATTCACACTGTCCACTGCATTGACGATGATGCCATTCTTTCTTACATGGGTGCTGACGATTCTTTCATCTAGCGCTCCCTCCCTTCTGAGACCCAGGTTATGTTAAATGAATCAACCATTGACATCAACCTTCCTTCTTCTGATGTTCCTTATGTCTTAAAGATTGGACAATCTTTAGACACTCAGGAGTAGCTTGACTATACCCAGTTCCTCTCTGACCATAGCAAGGCCTTTGCCTGGACTTACAGTGATATGCCTGGCATCGACCCCACCATCGTTACCCATAACATTGTCACCAAACCAGAGGCTAAGCCTGTTAGGCAAAAGCTTCAAAAGATGCATCCTCACATTTCCCTCCTTGTCAAAGAGGAGCTTTAGCACCTCCTTTCTGTCTCCTTCATCCAGCCCATCGATTATCCATAGTGGGTCTCTAACATCGTCCCAGTCACCAAGGCAACTGGGGGGATCCAAATCTGCATGGACTATCACAACCTTAACTTAGCCTATCCCAAAGATGACTTTCCTCTTCCTAACATTGACCAGCTTGTTGATCTCACGGCCGGCCATGAGATGCTATCTCTCATGGATGGGTTTTCAGGATACAATCAAATCTTGATTGCTCCAGAAGATCAGCACAAAACTACTTTCATTACCCTGTGGGGGACTTTTTGCTATCGAGTCATGCCTTTCAGCTTGAAAAATGTAGGCGCCACTTATCAGATTGCCATGACCTACATTTTCCATGATCTCCTTCACAAAATCATGGAGGACTATGTGGATGACCTGCTCGACAAGTCCAAGCTTTGCCGTGACCATCTGACCATTCTCAAAATCATCTTCTCTCATCTTATTCAGTACAATGTTCATCTTAATCCCAAGAAATGTGTCTTTGGGGTCCTCTCTGGCAAGCTTCTCAGCTTCATCATTTCCTTTTGTGGCATTGAGATAGATCCCACCAAGATTTGCGCTATACTCGAAATGCCACCCCCGACTAATCTCAAGCAGCTTCACAGTTTGCAAGGCAAACTCTAGTCCATTCGTCGTTTCATCTCACAGCTTTCTGACTGCTGCCAACCTTTTCATCATCTCCTTAAGAAGGACCTCTCCTTTACATGGGATAAGGACTGTCAAGAGGCTTTTGAAGCCCTTAAATGCTATTTAGTCTCTCCACTTGTCCTCATTCCACCTAAAGATGACCAACCCTTCTACCTTTATATCTCAGCCACTAATCATTCATTAGGTGCCATGATCGCGCACCGAGACGAGCATCACCGTGAGCAAGCGGTCTATTATATTAGCCAAACATTGGTCGACTATGAAACTTGGTATACCCATATCGAGAAACTCTGTTTGGTGTTAGTCTTTGCCGCTACCAAGCTCTGTCACTATCTTCTTAATCACAAGACCTTTGTCATCACCCACACCGACCCTCTCAAGTATATGCACTCCAAGCCATATCAGAATCAATGTATGGCTCGGTGGCTCATGCTGCTTGATGAGTTCGACTTCGAATTCATCCAACAAAAATCTATCAAGGGGAAAACCATCACTGATCAACTAGCAGACACCCCTCTTCCTGACAATCAACCTTCGCAATGTGAATTTCCTGACGAATCTATCGCTATGCTTTCCTCTGACAACACCATCTATCAGATGACTATGTTCTTTGACGGCTCCAAATGTCAACTAGGTGGGGGTGCTGGGGTCATTCTCATCCCACTCAAAGGGGAGCCCATGCCTCTGTCTTTTAAACTTGACTTTGATTGTACTAATAATATGGCCGAATACGAGGCCTTAATTTTGGGACTTCAGACCGCCCTCTCTCTCAGCATCAAGTCCATCAACATCTTTGGCAACTCGCAGCTTGTCTTCAATCAGGTCAACGGTTCATACCTCTGTAAAAATGAAATTTTTCAAAGGTATAAAAACCGTGCTGACATTCTCCTTGCATCTTTTGACCATTTCCTCCTGCAGACTGTTCCTCGATCCATGAATAAGTTTGTTGACATCACGACTTCTCTCGCTTTGCATATCCCATCTTCTTCATCTACATCCAGACTTTTTGTCATGGTGCGTCGTGTGTTGTTGCCTTCAATATCTCTTCTCACATTAATCATGTCAACACTATAGACCCTAGCCCACGAGATGCTTGGTATAAGCAACTTGTAGACTTCTTATCTTTCTCTATCATTCCTCCCAACCTCTCTAGTAATGCACGATGAGCTTTTATCAAGCGTACCGCTCGCTATACCATGCTAGGGGGTCTTCTTTATAAACGAGGCTTTGACGGCCTCCTTCTTCACTGTCTCACCTCCACTGAAGCATCTCAAGCCATTTAGCAAGTCCATGATGGGATTTGTGGTGGACATTTCAGTGGGAATTCAGTTGCCAAGCGCATCCTTTGTCTGGGCTATTATTGGCCTACCCTTCATCAAGACTATAGCGATTATGTTCAGCATTGCATCAAGTGTCAACAGCACTCTAACTTGCTTCATCTTCCTAGTCACGCCTTACAAATTTCTTAGGATTTCTGGCCTTTTTCTCAATGGGGTTTAGATCTCATCAGTGAGATTAACCCCCATTCCTCTCTTCGTCATCAATCCATCATCACAGCCACTGAATATTTCACTAAGTGGGTGGAAGCTATTCCTCTCATCTCCACAAAAGCCGACAAGATCGTCGACTTCATCAACACCCACATCATCTATCATTTTGGTGTCCCTCATAAAATCATCACCGATAATGGCAAGTCCTTCAAAAACAAGACTGTCCAAAAGCTATGTGACTCATTCGGCATCAAACTCAGTTTCTCTTCGCCTTACTACCCACAAGCAAATGGGCAGGCTGAGGCTTCTAACAAAATTCTCACCAAAATTCTCATGAAGGTAGTCAGCGACACAGGCAGGGATTGGCACATTCACATTCCCTTCACTTTGTGGGCCTACCGCACTAGCATCCGAACCTCTACGGGTGCTACCCCTTTTTCTCTCGTGTACGGAACAGAGGCTGTCCTACCTCTTGAAGTACAGATCCCATCTCTCTGCATTTCTCTACATGATATCCTTTCCAATGATGACTTTCATCAAGATCGCTTAGCTCAACTTGAGTTACTTGACGAGCGCTGTCTTGCTGCCCTTAATCATCTCCATGTCTATCAACATCACATCAAGCGTGCCTATGACAAAAATCTGTGAGAATAGGATTTCAACATCGGAGACCTCATCCTCAAAGAGAATCAACATGTGACCAATATGGAGCAAAGTAAACGAGGCAAGTTTGCTCCTAATTGGCTCAGACCTTTTATTATCACGCACAAGTATGGATCAGGGACTTATCGTCTGTCTTCTCTTGATGGATGACCAGAACTTGAGCCTCTTAATGCGTTGCATCTATGACCATTCTACTGCTAGTCGAGTACTCATCCACTTGACACTTAACTTGAGCTCGTCCCTTGAGCAATCCCCGTCCTCTTAGTCCTAATTCCTTTCAACCCTTATTCCTCTTAATAATTCCTATAACCCTTTTATGCTGTATGGATGTTTTGTCCTAATGAAAGGGAGCCCTTGACCTTCTATAATCTTGTCCATGACTCACATTTTTGTAAAAACAAATCAAGATGTCACAATATCTATGGTCACTATATCAATATCAAATCAAAAGGCAGACTGCTCCCTCAAAGGACAGCTGTACTATCATTGTTGTAATTAATAGACTACTCCCTCGAAGGACAGCTATTCAAAAGCCCTTATATTAAACAAAAAGCTAGACCACTCCCTCAAAGGATGGCTATGACTAATCTGGCAATAAACAGCACTATTTTAGAAGCTTCCTGCATTGATCAGCTTCATAACTGACCACCAAGCAAATGACATCTCTATGCAAACTTCCCGCATTGATCAGTCTACACCTCAAAAAAAAAAAAAAAATTGAGTCATGGACTTGAATTGTAGTTGTCTCAAGGTCTCCTATAAAAAGGGGCAAAGTTATCTCTGCTCTTAAAATGGGTTACCCTTTTTCCTCCTCCTATCACCTGCTCAAGGGACTTCGAGCTCACTTTAATGTCAAAGTGATTTGATTACCGCTCTAACATAACTATGGTCAACGACGTCACGCATGAATGGGGCTCTTGATTCTACTAACCCCTATCTATACTGTCTTTTTGGTCCTTGTCAATGAAAGAGCAATATGATTTTCACTTCTTCTGCACTTTGGTCACATTCACCTTCATCACTTATCAATCAGCTCAACTCAACTCTTTTTTCAGCCCACTCCCATAGCCTATTCACCCTAGTTTCTATGGACACCAATACACATGGAAACTATTGACCAGACACAATTTATGTTAAGCATAAACCAATACTTGCTGAAGCATAAATAAACCTCAATTCATTTTTAGCATACATCCATCACGAATATGGAACATTGCTAGGAATGAAAGACCCCTCACCCAATGTTGCAGAATACACCATCACACAATATGGAAAAGGCTGCAACATCATCTCTTCCCCTCATCATTTCATCATGACCAAGACCAATCTCTCGACCATTTTGACCACCTGTCTACTACTCAGACCCTTTGTCTGAACTACATTGGTCTGAGGCCCTATGACCAGGGCTATGTAGGCAGCACTCAGATGACACGACTGTCATATGGGGTTAGCTCGACCACCCTCGTTTGTTCGTCTCTCTGATGGACAACCTTCTTTCCTTCTTTTAACCATAACCTTGCCCTTGACCACGACCAATGCTATCCCTTTGACCCTCCCTCCCTTCTAGGGAGAACTACATTGGCCTGAGGCCCTTCCACAGGGGCTATGTAGACAGCACTCAGTTGACACAACTGTCTTCTGGGGTTAGCTCAGCCACATCCTTTTGTCCATTCCTCCCCTCGACCAATGACCATTGGAGATCATGCCTATCTCCTCTAACCTCGACCACTTCTAAGACCATGTTGCCTTGGTTATTTTTGCATGTATGCTACCTCATGACTGGTTAGCAGAATTGTCTGTAGATCTTATTTTTGGACCCTCACAAGTATAGGATCGCATGCCGATTGATCTGCACTACTTGTGACTTTTTCGTGTTTCTAAAAGCACTTCCTGAGCCTGGGATACCTAGAACGCGACGACCATTTGGAGCTTCAGCTTAGATTGAATAACCCAATCAACAGATGACTAAATGCTGGGGCCTAGTTATTTCAATTTTGGCACTCCTTGACCCTTGACCTACGACACTTTAACCTGACCATCTCATGAAGTGGTATGTGTGCAATCACGACTTTTGTAGCATTCACCCTCACTCCTCTTTTTCATCCACTCTTTGTCAAATCAGCACCCGATTCCAGGTTCCCTTCCCTTGACTCCTGCTTTGAGGGGGCATACCTTATCCATAATCGGGGCAATCCACTTCTTGTTTTTGTCTTGCAGTTCATTCAAACAACCAACAAGACTAAATCAACCTTATCCCTCACCTGGGGAAATTACTCCTATTTTTGTGTTACAGTTCATCCAGAACAACCAACAAGACAAAAAGGGGCAAATGTAGACACCAAAATCGTGTTGACTCCCCTGGTCATCCCTCATTTTATTCTCCTTCGCCTATTTAACCCCTATCGACCATTTTTCCCACTAGCCTTGACCCTGGCAGCTTGTCAAAATGAGCAAAATACTAAGGTTAGTCTCTGCCCCCATTCTGCATCTGTCGACCACGGTTTCCACCCGACTGATGTCACCGATGTCGGTCACTTATCGGCCGACGTCGGCGGTCCTACCGACATCGGTTATCCTTAGCACTGCGTTCTCAATCTGAACACAGGAACCGTTATTCCGTTATCCGTTATCCATTCAGTTCCTAATCAGTTTCCCGATCGGTTATCGAATCGTCCTTTGCCTTCATTTGGAACTTATTCATTTTTGATCGAGTAGATTCATTATTCCACCAACCAGTTCATTTTTCATTCAACAGAACTCTTGTGATCAATCAACTCCAGCATTTAACCAATCTGCAATCGATCTTCTGTGTACAGGAACTCTGCTTCAGTCATTTAGCAGCACAGCGACAATGACAATCACGTCTCCCACTTCATCTTCAAGCATATAACAGGTAAGTATCTTGCTCTGTGTGTTTGTTTCTCTCTGGTTATCATTTGTTTATTACTACTATCACTCTATTCAGACTACAGACCCGAGACCTTACTCCTTCCCTTTACACTTCTATCCACCATCCCTAAATACACAGTCTATAGCTCTACTTAAACTTCACTCCCAAAACCTTCAGCAAACCCCCGGACCCTGTCCAGACTAGACCAGACCCTATCCCGACTCGACCAGACCCAACCAGACTCACCCAAACTCTGTCCAGAACTGTTGCCCCGACCAACGCCGGTCATTACCCCGACTGATGCCGGCACCTTAACCGACGTCGGCACCTTCCCCTGACCGACACCGGCATAGAGACCGACATCGGTGACTGTGCAGAATAGTTCGCTAAATATCAGGTATGCATTCATGTTTTCATCTTTTATTTACTTTCATTCTGTCTTTTCATTATTTCCATTCTTGTCAAATATTTCTATTTTTAATTAGTGGGTTGATATCCTTCTAGGAAGTCTTTTTTACTTCTGGGATCAGGCATTTGCTTGACAACCCACCATCTCTGCGTCTAACATTTTTTCATGTTTAGTCTCTTTTTCTTCGCAGGTGTCATTCCTCCACAGCCAAAGAGGAGTACCTTCCAACGTCTGATTTCGGTGCACACGACTACAATTAGGTATCTTCTAGCCTTGACCATTGCTTTTAGTTTCTTATTTCTTCTTTGAATGTAAAAAGCAATTTAGCGTAGAAACAGGTATATATAAACATGTATTGACAATTGTAAAAGGAGGGAGTTCTTAGAGCCAAAATTACTTTGTAAACTTAGAGCAAGTAGTATAAGCAAGGAATTTTGAAAAGTTTGTCCATATTTTTATGTGTTTGTTATCATGACTTTTCTCTCATTTATTTATTCTGATTCCCAGATTTGAATGGTTCTTATGAATTTTTTATGTGTATATTTGAATGTAAATCTGTCAACTTGTGCCAATGCTATGATGACTAACAGTTCTTAGGTTTATTTCTTTTTTCTACTCTTTTTGCATTTGGGATAATGTTGTTTGCTTACAGGGTAAATCTTTGAAATAAAATAGGCTCTTATTTGCATTATTTCCACCTTCCTTAAGAGTTTGTTTGATATGTGATAGGATTTGATCTTATGCTATTTCATGTTATACATTGGTTAAGTGCATGCCTAGATGATATTTGAAAATTTTCATGATGTTTACAATGAAGATCAATAACATCTCTTTTCTATCCTGCCCTTCTTTTTGCTCCTTTATTAATAGATTTAATCTAGTTTAATTGTCATTATAAATATCCATCTTATATTAGTTATTAGATTAGTTATTTATCATAATTCACTATTATTATTATAAATAATCAATACTTTGCATAGGTTTACTATTTGGCCATGGTGGCTCCCAACCACCAAACATTATAAATATTATGAAATAGTCCACTTGTTCTACCTCTATTCTATCAAAGATAATAGGATTATTATAACTAACAACTCATGCATTAAGTTCTTAGGAATTATAAAATGAGAAATGTGTCTTAAACACTATGGGCACCTATGGTACATATTTAGGCATCAACAGGCAGAGCTTCACTAGTGTTAGAAGGAGGGATTAATCAAATCTTTAAGAATTTGTAGAATCTTTGCTAATATTTGTGCATTTTGATTTTAAAAATTGGTGTATTCTTTGCATATTTGTGTGATCCTTTACTCAATTCTATAAAGATCATTGATCTTTATGGTTTTAAACCAATATTTAGGCTTCCTTTAGCCAAAGATCAATATTCCTTGAAGATCCATGGACATTCATGCAAAGGTAGTTTAGGCTTTGTATATTCCCCATGTTTAAGGTTTCAAGGTTAGGATCTATAATTTCCAAAAGAGAGACCAAGGTAACTATAAAATTTTAATGTCTCAACCAACTTCACCAAGTTAGGGTGCTCATGTGTTCAATGTATAGATTGTCTAGGTGGTTCCTCAATCAACATGCCAAGTATATTACATGATCTTCCTCAAAATACTAAAATGTATTTGCCTTATATCACTCCTAATAATATTATTACTACTAAATAACATATTAAATCATTCAAGGCTGATTTGAGATTGTTAAACATAGTTCATAAAAATGTAGATTGTAGATTGTTCCCATTCACTTTCACAGATGTTACATATGATTGGTTTCTCAACCTACTTTAGAATTACATTACTAGTTGGAATGACTATAATAATATTTTCATTGATCAATTTGGAAAAATCATCAGTCCATACACCCTTTTCCAATAGTTCATTATAGTTAAAAGGGATTTCAATTTGACCATAAGATCCTTTAATGCTAGGTTTCAAAAGATGTTTAGTATGACCATGGCCTCATATAAACCTGATGTGGCTTTGGCTTTAGATATTTACAAGGATTCCTTAGACTCCATGACCTCTATGTTCCTAAAAATATCTACAAATATCATCAATACATTAGCATTGGCTTATGTTGAATTGTGATCATCAATAACCAGATGCAACCCCAATGTCAAATCACATAATCTAACCCTAATGCTAATCAGAATATACCTACTCTAAACCAACCTCCAATTTGGAACCAATTACTATTGATTCATCCATATCCTAGCCAAAACCTAGGATTTTTAAATATCACTACTAGTGGGCTTCAACCACAAAATCATGGAACTTTAATGCTCATAGCTAGTAGTAATGCTCTAATTCATGAGCTTGAGACACCAAAAATTCAAATGACTTGATATTATAAATGGTCTAAAAATTGAGCACTAACTTTCTTTAGTTACAAAAACAAATAGGAAATACATGAGAGGGATCTAATAGAAACTATGTTTCTTAGAGGTTCAATAAGCCTCCAAATAGGTTTCATGAGAACACCAATGATGGACCATCTAAAAACATAGAAATGAATTTCTTTAATATAGATTTGGCTAATCATTGTAATTTTTTTGAAACATCTCAAGGTGAAGGGGATATAATTGAAATTGTGCCTAACTAATATAATATTTTAGGAAAATTTGGCTTTGTAAGGACATTTCAAGGTTTTATGATAGCGGCTCTTGATTTTTCATTTGAAGAGGAAAGCGAACCTAAAGATACTCTAGAAGAAGTAATAACTCTTCAAGATGAGCAACCCCATGAACAAGATCATATACAAGCTGACTTCTCTTCAGAAGATAACTATGAGGACACTTCATATGAAGTCACTAATGGAATAGAGGATACTGCTAAAGAAGATGACCATGGGTAGAAATTACACCAAGATTTCTTGAAGTAAATTGAGGTGTCCCAAGAAGGTAATGATGCCTTAGAAATTCTAAAACTAGAATAGTTTCCTTTCTCCACTAAGGATGAAGATGAAGTGAGTGAAATAGATTAAGAATTGTCATATGACTTCATCAAAAGGTTAAGAGTATGGAATCAAAATGGTAAGATTATAAATGAGCATCATTCAATTGATCATGATGAATAAGGATTTTGGGATGACCTGGAAGATTTTTGTGTAAAAATTAGTAATCCATTTACACTTCAAAAAGAACCCAATGAAAATATTAGTCTAGGGATGTTAGCTGAGCTATAATTATTGAGTGAAAATGATATAAGCCACTATCTATCTATGGATGAAGCATAAATATCACTCTTATTATAAATTAGAAGAATTTTGGATGAAGATGATTGGGTTTTAAATCCATATCTTCAACCTATGTACTGGAGGATGGAAATAGGAAACTAAGGTGTATCACCTAGAAGATGCAAGCATGAAAATGCTCCTATCCACAAGAAAGGGCCACTGAATGGAAATAATCATGCCTCAAGATTCCATGGTAAGATAAATAACTTTCCATTTGATCTTAGAGGTAATTTTTTTATGCAATTAGTGTAGGGCTTAATTTAGTTTCTTTCTTATTATTTGTGTCTTTTTTTTTCCTTCATATCCCTTGTTTGTGTATAGTGCTTATATATATATATATATATATATATATATATATATATATATATATTGGTTTTCTTTTTGTTCATTATTCATTGCTTTTAAAAAGTCCTTTAGATATCTATTAACTCAAAGTTTACTTAATTAATCAAGAACTCCACAAGTTTAGGAATGTAGGTATGAACCTTAAGCAAATGTTGACCATGGATTTTAAATGCAAGATGTATATTATAGTTTGTAAAAACTAGGGAGGACTAGTAAGTAGGTTAACTATTCCATAAGATCTTAAACATTGTTTTTATTTAAAATTGGATTTAATAAGAATTGCACCTATGGAATGAAGGTTTTAATTATTAGGACATAGTCATGCTTGTACGTAACAAACATCCTTGCCAAGGATAAAGCTTATAACCATAGGTGATTGTCTAAAGATAAAACATTTGACCAAATCCCTAAACCTATCGAACCTAGTTCCCAACCTTTGCTATAAATCCAAAATGATCTAAAAGATACAAAAATAAGAGCTTATTACAAAATAAAAATCTTTCCAATCAAAGGTGATTATAGTAATCTCCATTGGGTATATGGATGCCTAGATGGTAGTGGAGCAAGACCTTGAGTAAAGCTAAAGGCATCTTTATTGGGGTTATGTATGATTGGTTGGTAGTAGAGAAATTCCCAAGCCTTCCTTGATCTAAGCATGGTTCTTAATGAATATCCAAACATGTTGTAATTCAATGTTAATGGTTAAAATCATGAAATATGGAAGTTGTTCCCTAAATCCCATGGCAAATAGTAAGTGGAATAAAAGCACACACACAACATGAATAGGTCTTAATGTTTGATCCCAATTTTGCATATGCAAGACTTATTTCAACCATGAAATGATCTAAATAATGGTGACTGATCAAGTGGAATATTTAACTTAATTATTACTCTAAATTAGAGTCTTTGAATTCTAACATATTGTTATGTTTCCCCCATAAGTCACCATTTTTTGAGGTTAACATACTCCCATTTCAAAAAAATGGGGACCCTTGTGTCAAATTATGTAATTTTTTTCCTAAAATTTTAAAATTTACTTGATTAGAGTTTCACTAGCATGTTTTGCACATTATTTATGTTTGAATATCATCTACATCTACTATGGTTAGCATATTTGTGCATAATCTTGGTTTGCCCTCATCTATAATTACTAACTTTAGATCTTTTTGTTTTCCAGTTGTAGATCTAATAAGGTCTACTTTGAATGAACAATGCTTGGGTTTCATGATTTGAATGTTAACTTGATTCTTTACTAGCCTTTGGTCTATTAGAAATCAAGTCAAATTACTAAACCCTTAGTCTGAGTTTAATCTAAGTAAATGATTTGAATCTAGTAAGAACATTTTAAATAATGATATGGGATTGGTTTATTTTTATCTTAAGGCTTAGTCATGTTTTTCAACATGACAAAACCTTAGTCTAAAAACCATCCCTGGTCCCTTTTATGTCTCGAGACCCCTTTATCCTTTTATTATTCATGTAATCTAATCTACATGTAAGTCTTTTTTTTATGTTTCTAACTTTTGGGACCTATGTTTTTAGCATTTATTTTTCAAACTTATCTTTCCATAGTAATTTTTATTGAAGCATACCCTTCATCTTTTTGAAAATTCCCTTCATATTTTTTTAATTTCCCTTTAGAAATTTTGTTCCTCAAGAATTTTCTCTTCGAACATTTTATTCAATAAAATTTGGTCTTTGGGGGAAATGTGTTGAACATTTTATCTAAGATAATTTCCCTAAAACAATTCCCTTTGGATTTTTGAAAATGCCCTTCAGTGTTTTTAAATTTCTCTTCGAAACTTTTGTCTTGCAAGAATGTTCCCTTTGGACATTTTATTTGATAAAATTTGGTCTTAGGGGAAATGTGTCAGACATTTTATTAGAGAAAATTTACCTAAAAGAATGCCCTTCAACCTTTTGAAAATTCCCTTTGAATTTTTTGAATTATCCTTCAAAACTTTTATCCTACAAGAATTTTCCCTTTGGACATTTTGATTGATAAAATTTGGTTTTTAAGGGAAATATGTCAAACATTTTGTCTAAGATAATTTACCTGAAAGAATGCCCTTCGACTTTCTAAAAGTGACCTTCAAAAATTTTGAAAGTGCCCTATAGAAATTTTGAAAATACCCTTCAAAATTTTTGAAATTTCCCTTCAAAATTTTTGAATCTGACTTTTTAGCTTTTTGGAAATTACCCTTCGGGCCCCCCTTTTTTCCCTGACTAATTCCTTCAAAAATTTCATCCTAGGCATTTTGTCTGATGAAATAGACCCTACAAGATAATTTATTCAGACATTTTATTCAAAAAAATTGGTCTTTAGAATGATTTCCTTAGATAAAAAGTCCAAAATGATTTCCCCGCATGAAGAACTTGAATACCCTATAGTAGAGTCAACAAGTCAAAGCCCAAAAGCCCTGAAACAATACCCTACTACCAAGTGGCACCCAAGTAAAGGGAATTATGTTATGGAATTAATTTAATATTTTATCTGAGGTCCTAATCATATTTATTAATACAACTAAGACCTTTAGCTAAAATCCCTATGCTAGGTCAATTATATCTTATGATTCATGGGACTTATTAGCACTGGGGACCTTTTTATATATTCTAAACCTAGGTCCCAATCTTATTTTATAATACAAATAAGATCTTAGGCAAAATTATTTATGCTAGGTCCTTATATTATTCATGGGGTCCCCTTTATTATGTCTCAAAACTTATTTTAAATGCTCCTAACCTAAGGTTTCAATTCAGGTTAATTAATGCAAAATCAAAACCATAATCCATAAACTTTATGATTAACCCTAACATAAAACTTTTATATCTATGTAGGATCAATGGTTTGCATTCACCTAGATGGACATTATCTAACAGATCGAGATGAGGTAATACTTCTAGCAAATATCCAAAGGCCTATAGGAATGCCTCATGATAAAAAGGCATTTCCTGATAGAACTGACAGAATGTAGAATGAACTAGAAAATGAAAAGTGATAAGCTCAACAAGGAGTTTCGAGGATGAGTTTAAAATTTATGGTTATGTTGACATTGAATATGTTCATGTGGATGTCAAATGATAGTCGCATAGATGTCAATTTTAAGTTAGCAAAGAGCCCTAATGATAAGTTTAAAATTGATGGTTTCATGGATGTTAAAGACTTTCATGCAGACATCAAATGATGTGTGTGAAAAAATCAATTTTAAGATAGTTTTTTGGGTCCAAATAATCTAAATATCTATGATCCATGTTGATTTGTAAAAAAGGATCAAACAGTCTGAGATCAAAGCTAATTTTTTAAGGAAATGGTCATATTTTTGAATAGTGATGGGCATGGGTGCCATGGTAATGCGACATAGGCAAATCATGATCAATATAAGGATACCATGGACCTACAGGAGACAAAGGTATAAAAAATCAAACCCAAGGGAATTCTAAGGCATGTAGCTCATGAGTTGATCTCATGACCACCATTGAAGCACTATTAAAACCTACAACAATGCCCTGGTAAGGCACAAAGACCCTAATTATACCCTCTAAGCTTTATAATTGACTTGAAGGGAGTTGAATTTTCACCTATATGAAGATGGTTCAACCCATATTATGTTAATGAGAAATTTTATCTAACTTCATGGCCTGGATAACTCAAAAAAGTGTTTCCCAAAAAGATGCAATGTTTCACTTGACTATATCAATCGTGGGTCCCAAATTTAGAAGAAATAAAAATATTTTTTTTAACTAGCATTGTATAATATTTTAAAATAATATATTATTTTTGTATAGACATGTTTAATTTATAGGAGCACATTGTCTATAGGTCAGTTCATTAGAAAAGAACATTTGTCCTAGAATCTAGCAAAAATGATAGTTATCATTAATACTTAATAAGACTAACCATCATACCTCATAAAAGGTATATATAAATAAGTATTGCAAATTGTAAAAGGAGGGATTTCTTAGAGCCAAAATTAATTTATAAACTTAGATCAATAATTACAAACAAGGAATTATGAAAAGTTTGTCCATATTTGTCTTTGTGTTTGCTATCACAACTTCTCTCTCATTTGTTTGTTTTGATTCCTAGATTTGAATGGTTCCTATGAATTCCTAATGTGTATATTTGAATTCATAGATGTCAATTTTTTCCAATTATATGTTGACTAAAATTTCTTATGTTTATTTCATTTTCTTACTCTTTTTGCATTTGGGCTAATGTTGTTTGCTTGCAGGGGTAAATCTTTAAAATGAACTAGTTTCTTATTTTCATTATTTCCACCTTCCTTAGGATTTTTATTTATGTGTGACAAGATTTTATCTTATTATATTTCATGTTATACACTAGTTAAGTGCATGCCTAGATGATATTTGAACTTTGTCATGATGTTTGGAATGAAGATTAGCAACATCTCTTTTATGCCCTACCCTTCCTTTTGCTAATTTTTTAATTGATTCACTCTAGTTTAATTATCATTATAAAAATCCATATTATATTATTTCTTGATCATAATTTTTTTTTCTTAACATAGATACCCATACTTTGACTAGATCTACTATTTGGCCATGGTGGATCCCAACTACCAAACATTATAAATATTATAAAATAATCCACTTGTTTTGCCTTTATTCTATCAAATATAATAGAATTATCACAACTTGAAAATCATGCATTGATTTATTATGAATTATAAAATTATAAATGTTTCTTAAACACTCTAGGCACCTGTGGTAAATATTTAGGCATCAACAGATTCCCATGCAAAGAGTGTGTCAAGATATAAATGTAGATAAGTAGTCTTGTGGTCTTCTATAGGAAATTTGGACATAGTTTTAATCTTAGCATTCATTAATAAAGGTGTGACCCTAAATATAAATCACTCCTCCATGTATGTTGAGTCTATAGGGTTTCCCAAATTTCCCTAGGGGCATTTGCTTTGAGTCCCATTATAGTGCAAGATCCAAGCACTTGATGTGATGGCTAGAATTAATTGTGTAGGATTATGTGGCTTGAGTTAGTTCTTGAGACCCAAATTGACCCTTTTATGTTATTATCTAATTTAAACCTTCTTTATGGGACATGATCCATCAACCCAAACCTCATAATGATGTCACACTTTCTTAGGAGAGTTTGAGTATATTTTTATGGTAGTGTGGACCTTTTATGCCTAAAATGAGATTTTAGGCCTAATTGGCATCAACTAGGGTTTAGGGTTATAATTAAACTATAGGTCACTTGAGTGAATTAATAACATCATAATACCTATATTACTAAGTTCTTATCCTCTGTATCTTGTCTTAGATGCTCAAGCTTCCAACTCTACTTTCAACTATCTCATGAGTGTGCTTAGGGTTTTCACTATCAGTCTGGTATCTAACTATAGTGAATGGGGTTTGAGTCTCTTTTAATTTTATTTTATGGTTCCAATTCCATTATATAAACCTTTTTCACTCATCCTATCATCTATATCCATTCTAACTACCCATACTTCAGCCTGTCTTATCTTCCTCATAAGATTGCTTGTAGGTCTGTGTGTTAGTTTAGGTGTTTAGGACCTAATCACTATCTTCAACATTTCAAAAATAGTGGTGTAACTTGGGAGGACCATAAAACATACATTTAGGATCCTAAACTATTCTTGGATCATGGCTTTCATCACTTTTCTTTTTACCTACTCTCATACAATAGTCTTAGGGTTTGGTGAAAGTTATGTCTATGCAGACTTAATGCTTGATTGAGAAAATTAATAACTTATCATAGGCTTATAAAACCTTATAAGCCTTCCTATGATTTCCTTAGATCTTAACCAATCCTTAAAACAATAAAAAGGACTATAGTTAGACATAGACCTTTTCAAGTTTGCATAAGGTCTTATAAGTCTGTTCAGATTGTTGAATTCCTTCCCTCAAGGTACAAAGATATGTTAGTGGAGAAACTATAAAATGGTTATAATGGGAAACTATAGATTATTTTTCACATATTTATACTTATATCTTACTATCTTTTTGATGACTCTATTGATGAATATCAATCTTGTATTTTGATTGTGTATGGTGATCAAGTTTGTCTATGCCATTAGTGGAGACAGCCAATCTTTGATACCTTGAAGCACTATTTGGATATAATCATAAAAAAATGGGGTTCATCCATTATTATATACATCTATAAAACACCTGTTAGGCCACACATCTTACTATGTTACCATGTTTTCTTAAGACTACATGTACAAGCCTGTGTGCATTAGTTGTAAGCCCTTTTAGCTTGATTAGACCATTAGGTTATCTCACCAAATTGAGATTATTTTAATTAGAACACTTGTTTACATTATTTCCTCTCTCTTTAAAATTAATCCAACCTCATTTATCCTTCATATTATGCATAATTCTTTGCTTGACCTATAGGTAGGTGTGTGCTAGGTTAGGCCCATCTAGCCTGGTTAAGTAATTAGGTTACTTAATCAACCTAGGATTTCATTACTTATTATAATCATTGAGGGTATTCAATAAAAATATAAAGAATATTTATTTTATATTTGCCATCACCTTCATATATTATTTATCATGTCCTCTTTATTCTGTTTGTTGGTGGTAGACTTGTTTCTTAACTGTGTATGGAAAATGAGTCTCATCTTGTCTAGTATCAATGACCATCAATGGAGCCTTCCTAGTTAACATGTCATATTAGCTCCTTTATTATACACTCTCTAATCACTTAAATTTTCCATTAAACTATATTTGACCTTGTTAAGTTGCCTGCATATGGTTATGCTTAGGTTGCCTTCCCAAATTCCTCTTGATGTTGAGTGTATTCAAGAATTGTATCCAAGTTATAATAGATAATCATTATTTGGGGAAATAATTCCCATTTATATTATATTAAAACCATATATTTAGGATATTTAAACTCTCTTTTGTCTCATATTAAATATTTAGATCTCTCAATAAGATTTGTCAAATTGTTTAGATGTTCTTTTCCCCTTCATAATAATAACCTATTAGTGACCTCATCCTCACCATAGGGTATGCACATACAAGTTTTTTTTAGTTCTTATTATCTCTCCACAATCCTTTTGTGACTCTTAAACATCTAACCCAATGTATAACTCAACCTTCTAATTATTAATTGACCTCTATCTCTTTATTATATAGGTACAGGTCAGAATTGATTGTGAGAGGTCTACCTTTTATATAGTGGATTGAGGGTGAGGATGGTAAATGTACAAGATTAGGATGAATATGAGGCATAAAAATATATAATACGTATAATTTGGGATTATTTTTATACCTTTCAACAATCTCAAGACTCTTCATAAGTATATGTAAAATAAATCCACTTTACATACAACAATCATGGTCCTAAGATAGGATTATAAACATGTTAAGCATGAAATATACTGAGAGGTGGGGTGAATCAGTATATTATATATCTTTTTACTTAATATTATTTCTTTTATTTAATCACTTAATCACACATTAAAGATATTCAATAAAACTAAAACAATAATTTGCACCACACGAGAGAGAGAGAGAGAGAGAGAGAGAGAGAGAGAGAGAGAGAGAGAGAGAGAGAGAGAGAGAGAGAGAGAGAGAGAGAGAGAGAGCATATTTTTACATGGAAACCCAAAGTGGGAAAAACCATGGAGAACAATATCAAGTATATGAATGATCACCAACTCAAAATATAAAATTTGAAAGCACCAACTTTCAGGAGCACCAACCCCTTTTTTGAGCACCAACATAGCAATTATTTGTGAGCACCAACCCAAAAGAACACCAACCCCTTGCAAAGATTTGTGAGCACCAACCCATAGGAGCACCAACCCCTCTTGTGTATAAAACATGACTATCTCTTAATGTTAATTACTCAATTAATGATATAACTCTACAATATCTCCTACTTTTCTCTCTTCAAAAACAAATACAAACCATGCACTCTCTTGCCTTTTTCAAATGGCTTCTCAAGCCTTTATTTATAGCTTTCCAAATGACCTTGGGAATTCACCCTTTGTGACCCTTCAATCCTCATGGAAAATGGCACAAAACTTACATAACCCTTCGTATCCTTGCATTTTAAAATTCATATGGTGACCCTTCATAAGCAAAAGCATCATTTCCTCTTTTGTCTTTATTTTGGTGACTTTTGTATTCCTCAAAGTGTCCCTTCATGGAAAAATGCACCATACCTCTTTTTTCTTCACATGGTGACTCTTGGAATTACTTAACATGAATCTTCATGAGAAAATGCATCCCATTCCTCTTTCATCTTTTACCCCATGACTCTTTGACTTCTCCATGGTCTCTCTTTTTACTTATATGCAACCAAAAATATATTCATTAATATTAAATAAATATTAAAACACATTAGCAAATATATGAATATTAAAAACACCATTAAATGCAATGGGGCCTTTATTACCAAAAACGCTAGACCTTTGACATCAATGACAATATTTCCAACAATATCCCCCTTTGTCATTAAAAGCAACCTCAAACTAAAATTGCCACATCCTGAAACCTACACATACTACCATCAAAAAAATATATAATAACTCCCCCTTACTGTAGCAACCTATACCTATTTCTACACCTATACCTATACCTGTTATTCTCCCCCTTTGACATCAATGGCAAAGGGTCTACCTAGAGATAACACTTATCTCCCCCTCAACTAATGTTGAACCTCAATGGTAGGAAGTAAAAGAAATTACTCCCAACTTCTCTCATTGATACTCAAATGTGTCTTTTGGTAGTGCCTTTGTGAAAATATCTACAATCTACTCTGTAGTACTGATATACTCCATCTTAACCTGTTGATTTGCAACCTATTCTCTTAAGAAGTGATATCTAATGGGAATATGTTTTGTTCTTAAATGCATCATTGGATTATTTGAAATATTAATGGCATTTGTGTTATCATAAAAATAGAAATAGGTTCATCATACTTTACCTTGATGTCTTCCAAAGTTTTCTTCATCCAAAGCACTTGAGTATAACACAATATTGTTGTAATATATTCTACTTTAGCTATATAAAGTGATATTGAATTTATCTTCTTGCTTAACCATGAAACTAAGATATCACCAAGGAAAAAATATCCTCCACTTTTACTCTTTCTATCATCTAAGCACCCTACCCAATTTGAATCTGTATAAGCAACCAAAATGAAATCTCTCCCTATGGGATACCATAATCCATAATCCAATGTCCCCTTGATATATCTAAATATTCTATTTACCAAATAAACATGACTATTTTTTGGAGATGATTGATATCTTGTGACTATACCTCTTACATGCATGATGTCTAGCCTTGATGTTGTCAAATATAAAAGACTGCCAATCATAGATCTCTACAAAGATTGATCTATAATAGGTGAATATTCATCCTTGCTCACCTTATTTCCTATAAACATTGGTGTGCCAATTGGTGCACAATCCTCAAAACCAAATTTCTTCAACATTTCCTTGGCATATTTACTTTGAGATATGAAAATTCTTTTATTTGATTGAAATATTTGAAATCCTAAGAAAAATGACAATTATCCAAGCATAGACATCTCAAATTCTTTTTGCATATTATCAAAAAATTATTTTGTTATCTTTTCAATATTTCCTCTAAAAATTATATCATCAACATATATCAGAACAATCAATTGATATTCACCTTCTATTTTGATGTAGAGATTACTATCACCAAATCCTCTCTTGAAACCTTGATCTTGTAGGTACTTATCAAGTCTTTCATACCAAGCTCTAGGAGATTATTTCAATCCATACAATGCATTCTTCAATTTGCATACATGGCTACTAATATTTGAGAGAATAAATCCCTCGGGCTGCTTAATGTAAACTTCTTCTAGATTCCTATTTAAGAAGGTAGATTTGACATCCATATGAAAAACTTTGAAATTTTTAAACATTGCATATTCAAAAAATATTCTATTATCCTATAACCTTGCCACTGGTGCAAAATTTTCTTCAAAATATATTCCCTCAATCTAAGCATATCCTTTACATACTAATCTTTTTTTATTTCTGGTCACTTCTCTTTTTATTCAACTTATTTCTATAAACTCATTTTGTTCCTATCACATTGTGATCTTTTAGTCTAGGCACTAATTCCAAATTATCATTCTTTTCTATCTAATTTAATTCTTCAATTATAGCCGTAACTCAATGCTTATCATGTCTAGCTTCTACAAAAGTTTTAGGCTGAATTTTGGATAACAAAGAGAAATTAACTTGCTTAGATTCACTTATCATCATTCTTCTGGTGAAAATTCCTTCATTAATGTCTTTGATGATGTCACTTTCATAATGATTTCACTAAACATATTTGGATGGATTTTTAGTGTCCTTTTTATCCTTATCATCTTCATCTGATTGTTCAAAATCTTCCTCTTCAATGATTTCAATAATTTCTACTGGATCACTGATTCTTTGTGTTCCATCTTCTTCTATCCTGACACTTGCAGTTTCAATAATTTTTTGGGTTCTTTTGTTATAACATTTATAAGCTTTAATTTTTAAAGAATAACCAAGAAATATACCTTCATCTACTATGGATTCAAACTTACCAATTTTTTCATCATTTTTCTTTATGAAGCATTTTCTGTTAAAAACTCTGAAATAATCCACTATTGCTGGTTTATTTTTTCATAGCTCATAAGGAGTCTTGTCACTATTAACTCTCAATAATGTTCTATTATGAATATGCATTGCTATAGGAACTACCTCTCTCCAATATTTATCTACTATCTTAGATTCATTTAGCATTGTCCTCACCATCTCCTAAATTGTTCTATTTTTCCGTTCAACTACTCCATTTTGTTGTGGAGTTCTAGCTACTGAATAATATCTCTTTATTCTATGGTCTTCACAAAACTCAATAAATTTATCTGATATGAATTCTCCTCCTTGATCTGATCTTAGACACTTAATCTTCAAACTGATTTCATTCTCAACTAATGCTTTAAATGCTTTCAAATGTCTAAAAGCTTTTGATTTTTTATTTTAAAACATCACCCAAGTGATACATGAAAAATCATCAATAAACAACATGATATATTTCTCACCTTGAGTACTTTGAGTTCTCATAGGTCCACATAGATCAGTGTGAACAAGCTATAGCATCTAAGTGATTGAGTACTCTTTTGTTTTAAACCAGCTTCTAGCTTGCTTCCCATGTTGACAAGGTTCACAAAGCATATCAGATGGCTTTGTAATCTTTGGAATAATTATGACTACTTAATTCTTGCTAATGTTGATAATATTTTCAAAATTTATGTGCCCCATTCTCCTATGCCATAGCCAACTTTCTTCAATCTGACTCAAACAACATCTTTGACCTTTGATGTCTGATATCATATACAAATTATTCCCTATTCTTTGAACATCTGCAACCAACACATCTAAATATTTTCTTCTAATTTCACAATGTTATACATAAAAATTTAGTGTGTTCCCCTAATCACACATTTAATTTACACTCAAAATATCATGCTTAAGACCTTCTACATACAAAACATTTTCAGTATTAGTTCTACCATTATCCAAACCTTAGTGTACCTTTTCTAGCAATTATGGCAGTAGTATTATCTCTAAATTTCACTATGCCACCATTGATCTTCTTTAATGTTATGAACTTGCTCTTATCTCCTGTCATGTGCCTCAAACATCCACTATTAATGAACCATGTCTTATCTTTATTTCTTGCATGCAAAATTGTTTGTACCAACATAGATTTTTTAGGTTGTTTCTTCTGCCATGAACCTATCTAAAATTTCTTCTTGATGAATGGAGCCTTGAAACTCTAGTCCTTTTTGACTAAATCAAACACACTTCTATAGTACTAGGTTATGTGTCTGAAGTTTTTTCATTTATAACATATTATGGCCTCTTCATTAAAGCTTGATATAGACTTAAAAGAGTTATTGCTTCTGTTTGACTCTGCATGACTTTCCTTCTCCTTATTTCTAAAATTGTTAACTCTTTTTTGACATTATATTTTCTTATGAACATATCCATTAAAATAAAAATAGTAACCATAAAAATAAGACCTATTTGTGTATCTCTGACCTAATTTCCTTTTGTAGCTCTATTCCCTCTAGCCTTCTTTGTTTGAGATGCCCTCTGTATTCTTAACTTCTTCCCTTTTTATTTCTTCTTTTGTAAGAGCTTCAACATAACTCTTCCCTTTTTCCTTGTCTATGAAAGTATTGACCTCCTCTTTCTCTTTTTCAAATCAAATACCTATCTTATCTAACATTGATCTTGTATTTTCTAATATCTTATTCAATATATTAGTGTTATTCTCAAATTTTGAATCATTGGCTACTCTATCATTGATTGCTTTATTTGTTTTTTTAAGATCTAATTTCCCAATCTACCTTCAAGCTGTAAAACTTTTTCAAAAGGAACTTGCTCTGATACTAGTTGTTAAGCATGAAATATGCTAAGAAGGGGGGTGAATCAGTATATTATATATCTTTTTACTTAATCTGATTTCTTTTGTTTATCCATGTAATCACACATTCAAGATATGCAATAAAACTGAAAAAATAATTTTCACCACACAAGAGAGAGAGAGAGAGGGAGAGAGAGAGAGAGAGAGAGAGAGAGACACCAATTTTTTATGTGGAAACCCAAAGTGGGAAAAACCATAGAGAATAATCTCAAGTATATGAATGAGCACCAACTCAAAACACAAAGTTCACAAGCACCAACTTGTAGGAGCACTAACCCCTTTGCCGAGCACCAACACAACAACTATTTGTGAGCACCAACCCCTCTTGTGTATAAAACATGACTATCTCTCAATGTTTCTTACTCAACAAATAATATAAATTTACAATATATTCTATTTTTCTCTCTTAGAAAATAAATACAAACCATACACTCTCTTGACTTTTTCAAATGGCTTCTTAAGCCTTTATTTATAGCTTTCTAAATGGCCTTTGGCATTCACCCTTTGTGACCCCTCAATCCTTAAGGAAAATGGCACCAAACTTTCATGACCCTTTGTATCCTTGAATTTGAAAAGTCATATGGTTACCCTTTATAATAAAAAGCATCCTTTCCTCTTTTGTCTTTATCTTGGTGACTTTTCATATTCCTCAAAGTGTCCCTTCATGGAAAAATGTGCCATACCTCTTTTATCTTAACATGGTGAATCTTTGAATTCCTTAAGATGACTCTTCATGAGAAAATGCATCCCATTCCTCTTTCATCTTTTACCCCGTGACTCTTTGACTTTTCCATGGGCCCTCTTTTGATTTATATGTAACTAAAAATATATTCGTTAATATTAAATAAATATTAACACACATTAGCCAAAATATGAATATTAAAAAGACCATTAAATGCAATGGGGCCTTTATCACCAAAAATGATAGACCTTTGACATCAATGACAATATTTCCAAAAGAACATTTATTTAGTCTAAGAGAGCCTAGTTGGGCATGGTAGGTAGATAAAATTAGGTATATTTCAAATAACTATTTCCCAACCAATAGCCAACATTAACCTCACATTATCAAGCTTTCGACACCCTACAACATGTGGAAATCTATCTACAGTCTACAAATAGAGAGCACAATAATGTTTTCCTTACTCCCACACCCTCACATATGTGAGATGTGGATAGAAGATGTGGATGGAGAATGTTATGTAAAGGTGGATCAAACTCTTGAAAATTTCTCTAATATTTTATTTCTCTATAACCATGCTCAAGAAAGGAGAGAAAAAGGAAAACTAATAGCCTACTTGAATGAAGAATGCATTGGGATTACCCTACCTTGTTAATGATTGTTCATAGATTACAGGGCATGTATTCTTAAACAAGTGCCATTAATTATAAGTTAAAGATACCCTCTTCCTTTCCTAAAAGTTTTAGACCATGATATTCTCTCTCTAATCTATATTATCTACAAACTTTAAGGGTTATATTGGTCTATAAAGAATCTAATTAGTGTTTGAGGATAAATTTTGAGTCTACCTAACATCCTTTTTCCATGAAACTCTAATGAAACACCTATCATGAATTTACCTTCAAATGCTAATCCTCCTCTATATATAATAGTCTGTACCAATCTGTGCAACTATAAAAAACACCTAAAAATATTTATTTTTTGTATTTTCTTCTTGTTTCCAACTAAGATCTACCATTTTAGGGAAAAATGAGATTAACATGAGTTACTAAGCCTTTTAAAACCATAAATACAGTAGGGGGAAGTAGAAGAATCATAATTTGGCATGTCAGGCCAACTTGTTGAGTGGGGAGTGCAAATGAGTTTCAAAATGGACCTTTAAGATGTGAAACACATGATTCATGACTAGATAATGAGAATAATACCCTTTCAGGACCCTTTTTAGCAATTAAACATTAGAATATTCTCATTATCTATGTGTTTATAAGGCAATTTGACTCATATGAGGTGATTAAAGGGTTAAGGGAGGGTGATGAAGGTTTTAAAAGGCTTGAATGAGTATATCATGGATAATGAACTTAAACACACCTATAAACCTTTATATCATAATCAGAGATAGGTTAAACACCCTTCATATTAATTTTGAGAGACTTTTCACAAGAAAATGGTTTGGAAACAACCCATATACCATGAGAACTAATGACCTCAAACTTTTCAAGTTTCCTTAACTTTATCAAAAGATCCTTAATATCATCAAATAGGGCTAAAACCACTTGTTGGACCTTATAAGACATCTAAACTTCTTCTCTCACTCTCAATATCATAATGAACACTTTTACCTCACCAAAAGACTCAAGGAAATCATGACACAATGGATTAAATCATGCCCTATAATACAACATGACACTCCTAACAAGGTTTAAAGACTCTCAATAGCACCAATGATGACATGACCATGAAGGAGATCACCATGAGTAGGCTAGGATGGTTTTCACCAAAATTTTTTTTTAGGGTTTTACATCTATCTTGTGAGTCAAAAATGTCAGCATTTTTTGGTGACTTTAAGGGATGATTAGCTTGTTGGTCAAGAGAACCTAGCCACTTGAGGATGACATCCTGACTAAACATAACTCAAGACTTGAAGGACCACATTGATGGACTATAAAACTGATTTAGTACTTAATGAAACTTATTAGGACCTATATGAACAATAAGACACAACAAGGACCACCAAAGAAATAACACCTAGCACCTAAACAATCACACCTAACATAAGGGAAACAGCAAGACAAGACAACAAAATAACAGGACAATAGACAAAATTTGTGTATGACACACTTATTAGAACATGACAAAAAACTACTATAAATAACTAACCTAAAATGAACTTCTTTCCTCTAGTATCAAATAAAAATCTTCTTTGGTCACTATGACACCATGATGTCTAGTTGTCATGTTCTGATTTAAGTCCAATCAAGTTTTGATCATTGTATGATAATTTACACTTGTAGTTAGGAGTATGAACATGTTCATGGATTCTTAGGGAAGGATTTGGACTTCCTTATTCCATATTTTAATGCATGGGTTGTCTATATGAACTAATAACCCAATAATACTCATTCCAAATCTACCTTCTTTGCATGGACAATGTGATTTTTGCTTCAATCATGGGTTAAATCTGATTCTGACCATTAGAATTAGAGTAGTCAACTATCATAGTTATTTTTGAAATATATTCCTCAAGATCCTCATGGGGTAGATATGGTGTCTAAACTCAAAAAAAAAAATTTAAAATCTTCCCAAAAATAAATCTAATCATGATCAATAGAAAAAACATGGGGTTCACTTCCATTCCTACGATCTACTTGTAAAACACCATGTTGATCACTCTCATAATCTAGTGTAACTTGATCATCTTCATATTAAATGTAGAAATATATCTCCTCAACCCACTAAAGTTTTAATTAATCTTGCCTTGGTATCTCTGTATTTTCATTGCCTTCTTCACTTGAAACATCAGCTTGTTATCTAACTCCATCATTTAGTTTTTCCATACTAAGTCCTTCAATATCATTTAAGAACTCATGGTACAGCTACTACCAATGATCATCTAACTAATTTGGAATGTTATCAACATTAACAATGGTCTCATGTGATTTTTATCCATGTTTATCCACCAAATAATGAGTTACATGAGTTTTGGTTTCATTCACTACACCACCATGGCATTGTGCTTGATCCATGTCATCCAACTTTCTCTCATAGTCAACTTATGATCTAAAAGGATGAATAGGGATACTAATATGGATTTATTTATCATATATTCTTTATGTGTCATCTTTAATATGTTCTTTAATCTTTTATTTTATTGTAACATGATAAAATTCTTGAAGGACTGCCCCTTCACTAATTAACCTTGATAAATTATTTCTCACACTTGGATGTTCAAGTTTTATCCTCAATGCACTTAGTTTCTCTTCTAGTGAGGAGACGGTGGGTGGGAAATGAACCTCCTTGGCTTGATTGATAGTTTCAAAGGTATTTTTATAGCTTATAAACTTAAGAGTGTCAATATTGGAGACCACACTCTTATTCTTGAAACCCTAAATTGCCTTGTTATATTTTGATATGGTTTGATGCTCATGAGTGGCTACATCATGAAGGGATGATGGGACCCTTAGAGGACATGAGATACCTATAGAAAAAGAATTCATACATTATCCTTATTGAATCTCCATTTCAAGGGCATAAATGACATAGTATGATTTTCTAGCCCATGAAGGATTCTATTTTGAAGTTATTGTAGGCTCTTGAGAAGGCATGGTATCTTGAAGTGGGTCTTAAAAAAAAGTATGTTGACTTGGAGTAAGATGATGAAGACATAAGCACTTGAGGTGGTTGATGTGTATGGATGGATATGAAACTTAGAGAGTGATTTAGACCTAAGTTTGACCCCTACACCATACCCAATTCTTCAAACAATATAATACAAGTCACTAACTAGTAACCCCCTAATATTGGTCATTAAATCACTATACAAACATAGGGCAAAGCAAGGTAACAAGTTTGCAATAATAATGTCTTGTGTAATTGAAAGCTTGGGGTAGACATAAGGGTGAGTTGAAGGTTTTTGACAAGGCCAAATATCCTCATAAGAGATCCATTCCAATGCAATTTAAATTTATAGGTAGGCTCATACACCAAATTTAGATTATCTACCACTAGCTTAGGGATAACTAAAATGCTAGCATTGTCATCAAATGAGAATTTGTGAACTAAGAAGTCTCTAATGATCATAGAGGTGAGAAAAGGAGATAGATTACTTGCCATAATATATTATTCTTGGTTTCTAGGGGTGTGGACAAGGGCTTGGAATTCAATCCCTTTTTGATACCTAAGGCATTCTTTCAACTTGTCTCTCTCCTCCCTTAACTTTTTAATCTTTAATTTTAGACTATCATTGATTGGTGCAAACTAACTATAAATAAAAATAGGTTGGTGCCATGATTGGTCATGATAATAAGAATGTTTTTAATGGGTAGAAGGGGTTCACAATAAGTTTTTTAGTCTTTGTAGTAAGGAGGCCCATTATAAGGCTGATAAGGGTTGGCATGAGGCTCATAAGGGTTATGGTAGGGCTGATAGGGAGGTGGATGATATAAATTTTCCCTATAGGCTACCATAACTCTACATATAACATATTCACAACATGAATATGACCAAGAACCCTCCTTACCTCTGCAATAATGATGTTATGACATCTCTAAGCTTGAAAATTGATTGTAAATCCTTTGCAAAGATGCTTAAATATATTCAAGGTGATCTTAAGGATACAAGTGAGTAATCCAATGATTGATTATCATGCCATTGGGTGTGTTATAACTATTAGCTACCCAAGTTTCACCATCTTGAGGAAGACTATTTAAACCCTCCCCAAAATTGGACTAATATGGAATTGACCTATAAGTTGTGGGTTACCTTTTGTCTAGGCCAAACCTCTAGCTTATGGGGCTAGATCCCTTGATTTATCAACTTGAATCTCTTTTTCTAAGACCTAATTCTATTGGAATTAAAATGGTAAATATATTGCATAAAGGAAACCTACTCTAAGGGGTGGTGATGTACCTAAATGATTCATTCACTCACTCAACTTAAGCTCTTAATAACACTAATGGACTAATAAACAACTAAACAATCATCCCTATGAGTTCCTATGCAAAAAATTTTCATGTGGAGGTTGTAATAGGTGACTATAATTAAAATTTAATTACAAGAAGGCCTCCTCAAAGACTCTTGACTATCATATCACACTTAAAACCCCATCACCAACACTTATATGCTCCACATAACCTGTATAAGACATCTTCTTGACATCTAGGTGAAGAAGGACCTATAAGGGAAGTAAATCCATCACATTTACATATAAAAATAATTAAAACCATTCTATATATCACCATTAAAGAGCTACAAAATTTTATTGATCGGTCCAAGTAGGTGTACAACTATAAATAGGTAGAGTTTTCTCATACCCAGAAGAGGGATACAACTCAAGGTCATAAAGCTTGAATATATAGCAGAAGAAGAGAGAAAGAGAGGGAAATGTGGCATGTATTTGAGAGAAAGGGGTCATAAATTACCATGGTCCACTCAACCTAAAATTTTATCATTTATAATAGCCCTTCTATCAACTTTCCCCATGTATAGCTCCTCTTTATTAGGGGTATTCAATGGCTTTTAGGCATTAATATGGGATAATGGAGACTAAGTAATATTTATTTAATTTTTTCTAATGTTTGAAAATTACCAAAATGGTCCATCACCCCTCTAATTTTAGTTACCAAGTGTAAATGGAGGTACTTATCCTCCATGAGGTGTTGAGTAGTCCACCAGCCCTTGTGTGTATTGAATAGCCTTGAGAAACTATTCCCATATCCAATTATGACTATAATGAGTGTCTATATTTCCAAATAATAATTATTTATAAGGTTAATTACCTTGAAATAATTCCTCCATATCCTCTCTATCCCATTAGTCTTCTTTTGCTTGAGTAGTCATGTCTCACTAAGCCATTAGGCCTAGTTTCTTGGTTGTTTGTCTTTTGAATGGCCATTAAACTTATAGAGAAACCTTATATTATATGTATAGGTGTGTTTTAGGTTTGGATAAACATCATCAACCATAATATAGTCTTATATAGGTAGTAGGAACTTGTAACTTCACCTTTCCTAGTTGACTAGTCAACTTTTCTCTAATATTTACAAACTAGTTATTTTGAGTGAACTTATAATGGAATTTTCAACCAATTTTTTTGAAATTTTATGGATTTATAGGATGAAACAAGTGACAAAACTTCCCTTAAAATGATTATAATATTCTCAAATAGAATTTTACCCTTATTTATACTCATTTTCATGGAAAAGTATATTTTTTAACCATTCTATACATATTATGTACAATCAAGTACCATGACCAAGTCCTCCTCTAAGTTTAATCAATTTTAAAAGTGTTTTTTAGACCATTATAGGGTGATAAGTTACCAAAATATTCACATTTCCAAAAATTAGTCTACTTTAGGGTTTAAGTAGGGTTTTGGAGGTCTACTATCTTAATGATGGTTCATAAAGACCAAACCTCCAAACCCAAACTTATGTCCATGGATGTTCATTAAATATACTCCTTTATATTTATTTGGAATCTTGGGTTCCCATGCAAATACTGTGTCAAGATATGAATGTAGAGAAGTAGTCTTATGGTTCTCTATAGGAAATTTGGATATGGTTGCAGTCTTAGAGTTCACTCATAAAGGTGTACCCCTAAATCCAAATCACTCCTCCATATATGTTGAGTCCATAAGGGTAACCAAATTTAATTAGTTTAATTTTATCTTATTCCCTCTATAGTACAAATCCAATCACTTGAAGTGATGGCTCGATTTTGCTATGTAGGATTGTGTATCTTAAGTTAGTTCTTAATATCAAAATTGACCTTTTTATGTTCTTATATACTTGAAACATTCTCCATGGGACCCTATATATCATACCAAACCTCATCATGGTGTCACACTTACCTAAGAGAGTCTAATTATAGTTCTATGGTGGTGTGAGCCTTCTAGGCCTAAAATAGGCTTTTAGGCCTAATTGGCCTCAATTAAGGTTTAGGGGCCTAGGGGACCTTATGGTAACTTAATAGGATAGCTCCCATCAAAAAACATTTATTAATAATTTCCCATCCTTTTTATCTGATCTTAGATGCTCAAGCTTCCAACTCTATTTTCAACAATCTCATTAGTGTGTTTAAGGTTTTCACTATCAGTCTATGTCTGCCTATAGTGCAGGGGGTTTAAATCTCTTTAAAGTTGATTTTATGGTTTAATTTCCCTTGTATAAACATTTTTCACTTGTCCTAACCTTTTTATCCATTCTAAATACCCATAATTCACCATATTTTATCTTCCTCATAAGATTGTTTGTAGGTTTGTTTACTAATGAAGGTATTTATGACCTAAGCACTATATTCCACCTCTCAAAAATAGTGGTGGAGATTATGAATACCATTAAACACACCCATAGGTTCTTAAAACATTCTTCGATCATGTCTTTCATCACTTTTATTTCTACATACTCTCATACAATAGGCTTAGAGTTTGGTGAAAGTTATGCCTATGTATCCCTAAGGCTTAATTGAGAAACTTCCTACCTTATCTAAGGATTATAATACCTTATAAAATTTATTATTATTCCCTTATATCTTAACCAATCCTTAAAATAATCAAAAAAATTGTGATCAGACACATGCTTATTCAAGTCTGCATTAGGCCTTACAGGTCTATTTGGATTATTGAATTCCTTCCCTAAAGGGACCATGATATGTTAGTGTAGAAAATGTGAAATGGTTCTAAGTGGAAAATATATATTATTTTTCACATATTTGTTCTTAAACCTCACTATCTTGTTGATGACCTTTTTCATGAATATCAATCTTGTATTTTGATTATGTATGGTGATCAGGTCTTCTCGTGCCATCAGTAGAAACATCCAATCTTTGGTACATTGTATCACTATTTGGATAGAATAATAAAAAAATCGGTTACTCTATTATTATATACATATTTAAAACACCTATTAGGCCACACCTCTCATTGTGTTACCCTATTTTCTTAAGACTACCTATATAGGCATGTGTGTATCAACTCTAAGCCCTTTTGGCCTGATTAGACCATTAGGCTATCTGACCAACTTGAGATTATCTTACTTGGATTAATTTTATACCTTATTTACTATATTTCCAACCTTATATAGCATCCATATTATGCATAAGTCTTTTCTTGACCTACAAGTAGGTGTGTGCTAGATTAGGCCTATCTAACCTAGTTAGGTAATTACATTAATTTATCAACCTAAGATTACATTAATTCTTAAAATAATTTAGGCTCTTAAGAGACATATATATACTATTTATTTAATCTTTACTATCACCTTAATGTATTATTTATCATGTCCTATTTATTCTACCTATAGGTGTCAGACTCCCTTCTCAACTGTATATGAAGAATGGGTCTCTTGCTTGTCTAGTATCACTAACCTTCAATGGATATGAAGAATGGGTCTCTTCTTGTCTAGTATCACTAACCTTCAATTGAGCCTACCTAGTTAAATTATCTTGGTATATATTAATATCCTTAATTATAAACTCTCAAAAAAATTAACTTGTCTATTATACTACCTTGGACCTTGTTAAGTTTCCTACACATGGTTATTCTTAGGTGCCTTCCCAAATTCCTCTTGATGTTAAGTGAATTCAAGAACTCAATACAAGTTGTAATGAATAAACATTATTTGGGGAAATACTTCCCATTGATATTATCTAAAAACCACATCTTTAGGATACTAAATCTCTCTTTCAGCTCCCATGAGACAATTAGATCTCTTAGGAAGATTTATCAAATTGTTTAGATGTTATTTTACTCTTCATAACAATAACCTATTAGTGACCTCATCCTTACCATAGGGTATGAATATATAAGCCTATTTTAGGTATTCTTATCTCTCCATAATCATTTTGGGAATATTAAATGTATTACCCATAGTATAAATCAACCTTATAACTATCAATAAACCTTTATCTCTTTAGTATACAGGTACAAGCCTGAATTGATTATGAGAGGTCTACCTTTTGTATAGTTGATTGAGGGCGGGGATGGTCAATTTATAAGATTAGGATGAATATGTGGCATAAAAATATAGAATACTTATAATATTGGATTATGCTTATACCTTTCAACAATATCAAAACTCTTCACTAGTATAGGCAAAAGAACTTCACATTACATATAGTAGTCACAGTCTCAAGACAGGATTCTGAATGGTTATTTAGTTTGAAGGAGCCTAGTTGGGCATGGGAGGTAGATATGATGAGTTATATTTAAAGGAACTATTTCACAACCAATATCCAACATTAACCTAACATTATCAATATTTGGATAACTTGAAACATGTGTAAATCTATCTATAGTCTATAAACAAAGAATAATAATGTTTTCCTTACTCCCACACCCTCACACATGTGAGATGTGGATAGAGAATGTTTTTTAAATGTGGAGAATACTCTCTAAAATATCTCTAAACTTTCATTTCTCTATAATCATGCTCACGAGAGGAGAGAACAAGGAAAATCGATAGCTTGCATGAATGAAGAATGCATTCAGAGTACCATGCCTTGTTAATGATTTTTCATAGAGTATAGGGCATGGATTATTAGACAAGTTCCATGAATTGGAATTTCAAGAGACCCTATTCCTTTATCCAAATTTTCAAACCATGATATTCTCTCTCCAATCCAGATTATTTGTAAACTTGAACGGTTGTCTTGGTTTACAAAGAAGTTCATTAGTGTTTAACAATGAGTTTTGAGTTTGTTTGACATCATTTTTCCATGAAACTATAATAAAACACCTTACATAACTCCACCTTAAAAATTTTATCCTCCTCTAAAGGGAACGGTCTATACCAATCTATATAACTATAGAAAAACCTAAAAATCTCTTTTTTTCATTTTATCCTTATTTCTAGATGGGAACCACCATTTTAGGTAAAAATGAGAGGTAACAAGAGTTAATACACCTTTTAAAACAATAAATATGGTAGGGGGAAGTGTAAAAGTTATAATTTGGCATGTGGGGCCCACTTGTTCAGTGGGGAGTGCAAATGAGTTTCAAAATGGACCTTTAGGATATGAAACACATGAGTCATGACTAGAGAATGAGAATAAGACCCTTTCAAGACACTTTTAAGCAATTAAACATTAGAATATTTTATTTATCTAAGGATTTATAAGGCACATTGACTAATATGAGGTGATTGAAGGATTAAGGGAGGATGATGAAGGTTTTAAAAGGATTGAACGAGTATATCATGGACAAATAACTTAAAAACACCAATAAACCTTTATATCATACTTGAGGCAAGGTAAATCACCCTTAAAATTTATTTGGAAAGACTCTTTCATAATACAATGGCTTGGAAACAACCCATATACCATGAGAACTAATGACCTCAAAATTGTCAAGTTTCCTTAACTTTATCAAAAGATCCTTAATATCATCAAAAATGGCTAAAACCACTCACTAGACCTTATAAGATATTTACATTTCCTCTCTCACTCTCAAGATCACAATGACCACTATTACCTCACCAAAAGACTCAATGAAGCCATGACATAATAAATTCAAGCATGACCTATGACACACTATGACACTCCTAACAAGGTTCAAAGACTCTCAATAAGACCAATGATGGAATGACCATGTAGGAGATCATCATGAGTAGGATAAGGTGGTTATCAGCAAAAACTTTTTATGTTAGGGGTTGACATTTGGCCTTTGAGGCCAAAATGTCAAAAAATCCTCCATACCCTTTGAACATTATTTTGAGGAGTTTTTAAGGCTTTCTAAGGTTATGAATAGTTTGGGGGGGTCTTCAATATCACCAATATGAAGGTGACATAGTGGAAATTATGTATGATGTCTTCAAGAAGTTTTAATCCTACTAGTACAATTTTAGGATTTATAAGTTATCATATAATTCTATAGATCCTTATAGAGTATTTAATGAGTCTCTTATAGTTTTTCATGTTGAGAATGAAAGACACCCTACTCAAAGCATGCATCCATAAACTTGCACCATGTTATGACCTCAAGACTCTAAAGAACTTCCAAGTATGAGATCTAGATTATAACATTTAAAATCACCTAATAAGAATGTATATAAGGAAAAAAGTAACTTATAGTCAAGACAAGTCTACAAGTGAAGTGATGGAATCTCAAGACTTCAACACACAAGCCCAAACCTATAACATGTTTCAAGGACAAGTGATAAGGTCACATACCAAGGAAAGGTAAAAGAATATTAAATATTTTTAGACTCTAAGTAAGTTTCATTATTTCATCAATATTTAAATTCAATTCTCAAGACTTCTCAAGTAAATTTGAGGTCAAGTTTGATGTTTACAAGGGTGAACTAAACCTGTAATGTCCCAATAAGAAAGGAAATCCTTATAGTCTTGATCCTCCATGAATTGTGAGTTTAAAGGACATCCCAATAGTAATTTATTTATTATAGGGGTTTTCAAGTTCTTGAAGGACATATATACATCATCTCAAGTAGATTTACATGATTCCAAGAAGGGACATGTGTAAAAGAAGACAAGGTTAGTAAGATTTTGATTTTATAGTGAGAAAGAAGTTTTTTGTTTGATAAGGTTGTCACACATGCCAAATCAATGTTAGTACAAGGTTTCAAATCATGGTTCACGAGTAAGTATATATACAGTATATTTTATATCCTCAATACGCTTCAAACAAAGTTATAGGTAGAATGGTCAAGCTTTTCCAATTCAAATAAAGTCTATAAACATGCCTCATAGGCTTCATGACTAAATAAAGAGTGAATGAAAGGTGATGAAGCAAGGATAAGTGGGTATTAAGCATGGTTATAAGTAGATTCAAGTTTTTTCTAGGGACTCCAAGATCACTTTTATGCCTATAGGTTTTAAAGGACAAGAAAATGTAATTTTAAAGCTTGCTTTTGTGACCTTCAAGGTTGCTTGTAGGGTTGAAATAGGGTTTTGAGGCTCCTAAATGGTGATTAGGGTCAAAATAGACCTCCATTCATATCTCATGAATCCCCATGATATCTTCAAGAGACCTCAAGACATTATTAATTCTTGTGATATTTTTTTATATATTTTGAGAGATTTGCTGAATATTACTAGCTATATTCAAGGCTTCTATAGCTTGTGGGGATCATGAGGAGAGTTTTCTAGGGTTTCTTCAAGAGTATAAGCTATATTTTGAAAATTTTGGTATAATTTCATGTTTTTTAAGAATATTTTAAGCTCTAGAGACCTCCTAATCAATAAATGAATATAATAATCTTAAGTTATAGGTATGAAATATATATTTCTTAGCTCCTTCAAGAGCTCTTATATGTAGATATGATGAAACATCAACTTCTATACCTTACCTAAAAACCCTCACATGGATTTTAAGATGAATATTTATTGTCTTATACTCTTATAACTTATCAAACATGATCATAGGTGAAGTGAATGTCCATTGAAGATCATGAAAGAGGATAGAGGTGTTGAAACATATCTTAGAGAGATGTAACTCCCTCCATGGAGTGAAGTGATGATCATTCCATGTCAACCATAACTCAGAATAAGTGTACAATATTCCCTCCTAGGTCATACATTCAACATGCACAAGAGGTGGAGATGGGTAAGTTTAGCCCATCATCACAAGAAGAGTCATTTTTTCCATGAGTGGATTAGCTAGTTGACCAAATCATGCATGTTCAATCACTCCAAAGGACAAAAATAGTAGCAAGGCCTCCTCTTCCACTAATACACCAGCTTTCATTGAGATACCTTTATGAATAAACCTAATACATGGGGAGATTTCAATGCTCTTGATTTCCACTTGTTTTTCTCTAGCATAGGCTGAATTATTATGTAATAACTACATTTATGTAATCTAATAATTTGTTTTATTCTCTCTTATCTCATATTTATTACATATAGGGATGGAAATGCCTTATTTTATATCTTTTTATTTGGTATATAAAAAATATACATTTATAGATACTTTTAATGTTGTCTTTAAGACTTTGAATTAAATAAACACTAGTTTTTTACCTTCTCAAAGCCTATATCTTGTGTGATTTTACTATTTTATTGATCTATACATGGTGGAGAGTGTTCTCCCTTGTGTATGTCCATCTCCCTTTACATTGGTGTAAGTAGGCATGTCTTTTACAAGTCATATGTTGTGTTACAACTAGTTATGTAAGTGATTAGTTATGGAAGTTCACTACGTATGTCTTGTGCAAGACCTTTTAGTTATCCCTTCTAGTACTAACATAGGCCACCACCTTCATATGAAACACTTATGCTTGAGAAACAAAATTTTGAGATTATTTATAATAAAATTTATTCTTTATCTATCCTATTATGCAATTTAGGTAGGTAGAGGAGATCCTCAATCTTGGTGCATCACCTCACTTTCAATTTTTCAACTTTATTCTCTCTCTTTTCATGAATAAGAGTCTTAGTGTAGTGTAAATAGGCTTTGTTAGTGTATGTTTTAGGGTTGTAACCTAATCCTAAATTAGGTGTATTATGGTTTGAGAAAGAGTTGGAATTCTCTTTAGATTCACTCCTATCATAGGTCATCCACACATAGCAGTGTTTCGATTTGTGTCATTTATAATAAGTCTCAAAATCAATAAGGTTTATTTCAATGTGATAAAATTTTCTATAATGCTAGATGGGATCACTACTTCAGAGGGTTGAAGACTTTACTAATAATTTTTTGGTATTCTTGGCAATTTTTAGTTGTTGAAAACACATATTAAGCACTTAGTAATGTTGAAAGGCATTTAAAATATCCTAATTTCATATTAATACCTAGTATTTAGGTTGTAATTAACAACATGAGCATCTTACATAGGTAAAGAGACTAAATGTGTTAATTTTCCATTAGATTCAATTATAAGGAAGATATTTCCAAGGTCTACCCCATATTTTGGACCCCCTTATGTTACCAATTTTCCCCAACATAGCACAATATCACCTCAAATATCTCAAATGGTAGCCTAAAGGAGCCAACTCTCTACACATTTCAATGGTGGTATCTCATTTGATATTCATTAGTATGATGCCATACATGTTTCAACCCTAAATATAATCCCTTATTTTATTGGTGAAAAATCCACAACACCTATTGAGTACATACATGATGTTGCAAAAAATTATTCAGTTCACCATGTCACCCATGATAACATAATTGTGAGGCTTATAGATATATCCTTGAAGGGGAGAGATATTCAATGGTACATAGGTATACAAATAGTTTTAATAAATAATTGGGATGAGTTGGGATAAATTATCAATAGTTCAAGGACAAAAGTGACCACCTTTCACTCATGGATCAACTAGCCACCATTAATAAAGATCCACATGAGTATATGGTAGATTTCAATTTTAGATTTTAAAAGACTTGGGATAGAATGCCACAACTATTTAAACTTACCCATAACACTAATTTATTATATTATTTGATATCCTTAAATAGTGATATAGTAGTTGTGATTCAATCTATCTGGGTACAACTCTTCCAGATGTTTATGATATTTCCATTAGAGCTAAAAATTACCTCATAAAATTTATTAAAATTACCCCGATGCCTCCCTTTCCACTTTTTTTATAATTTACCCTACACAACTTGTACAACCTACACTTTCACGCATTCTTGTGCTAAAAAACCAACTAGATACTCAAGGGACAACTCCTCTTAGTGAATTATATAAGATGAAATCATTATCATAGATCTTTAGCAATGATTGTTTGTGTTGAAGAGGTATCAAGTATATAATATCAGGCCTTATTAGTCATATAATCAGCCCTTATAACTTAATAGACATCCCTATTGGGAAAATTATCAAGCACATGGCCAAATTATTCATGTTAGGCCTTACAAAAGCCACAACCCCAATGTTTCTAGTACCTCAAAGCAAATTGTGCCCATGCAAAACAACTTGGTACAAAATTATGAATGGTGGTTTCCATGAAACTAGAATCACAATTAGATAACATATGAAAATGGGGTACTTAGGATTTGATGATCCAAAGTGTGTCATCTTCTCATAGGCAATAAAGTGAACCAATGCCACAAGTTGAAGGAGGACATGAACTAGCTCAAGTGTAAGGTGAGTCAAATATTTTAAATTGGAAATAAGGTGACTTTTGTGACATAAATCAAAATGATTTTTCAAAAAATCCAAGAACCCCATTAGCTAACAATAAAAGGTTTAAAATAAGAGTAGTGGAAGAAGGGCCAGTTTCCTCAAGTGGTCAAGTTCCTACTTTCCAAACTTCTCAAGAGGATACTAAGGATAAAGTAGCAATTGGAGCATATTAAATTTAATAAAATTAGGCTAACCCTATAGAAATTAAGTCCCAAACTAGCACACATTATAAAGAGGTTACAATTTTACCTAAATTGTAGATAAAGGGAGTTTAAATGCCCTTCAATATTGTTGAGTAGATGAATAAAATCAGTTTCAACATGACAATATGGGAGGCTCTATCCACCCTATCTCAAAGAGACTTGTTGAAGGAAGTTTTAATTCATCTTAGTCAAGTAAGTAATGTAATTATAGTAGATACTCCTACTCACTTATGCCAGCCAAAAGGTGAGAATACAAGTAAGGTAAACAAACCACCTTGATTTTATATTTCTTTCATCATTAGAAACATGTTGTACACAACTGCATGATTGATTTTGGGGAAAGAAACTCTATCATGCCTAATAATATAAATAATTTCCTAGGTATAGAATATGATTCTATATCAAAAGGAGTGATCCAATTAGATGGTTAAACTGTTAAGACTATGGGAATCATAAAAATCCTAAATATAAAATTACATACTTGACTAAATCTCTATGTTTTCCAAGATATTTCAATCATTGACTTACCCCCATATTTTGTATTATTCCTATCTAAAGACTTCACAGCTAATATTAGCACCTACTTGTCTCAGATTGGTCTCACATGTTATTTAAGACAAGGTATGACACTAGAGTCACTATAAATTCTAATCCAATATCCAAGGACCAAATTCATCCCTATTTTAAAAAACCTATGAATGTGAATTACACTATGTTTTATCAAGGTTAGGAGGTTGTTAGCCATGAAGCCGCCATAATTATTGAAGAGGTCCCTAATTTCCTACTTGATGAATGGGAAAATGAGAAGTATGGAATTGATCCTTATGATCATGTACAAGACATAAACTTTTTTAACTTTTGCATGCTTGAGGATGAATCATTAATACCAAACCTTATGTTTGTTCAAGTAGAGTATATTGCTCATCATGAGGCCATTACACTAGTGAAAGAAGTTCTCGATTGTTTACTTAATGAATAAGAAAGGGATTATTATGAATTAGATCCATATGAATGTATGGAATGAGTAGGTTTAGGCACTTATTATATGCAATAATATTCTACCTAATCTTGATAAACCTCAAGGAGAGCTTGATGAGACTTGGCAATAGTATTTTGATCTCCTTATAGAATTTTAAGCTTTTAGCAGGCCAATAGAACCTAAGGAATAGTGAAAGGATGATAATGGAGTTATAATACTCACATTTTAGTTGGATAGGCCCAAATACATCATGTAATATCAAGATGAACTTATCAAATCAATGGTGACACATGTTGTCCCAAACAAGCAAGTTGGCTTAGTCTTGATGAAGATTCCCAAATTGCTCATTTATTTCAAAAGGAGACTTTTTTTTGTTTAAAAATCACTCAAAGTTGTAATATACCTATGATGATTAGACTATGTGTATGAATTATAATGAGTTACCAAAGATATTTGTTAATATATAGATCATTCTTGACCTAGGTGAGTAGTTAGAAATCAAGTGAGATTGGTGATCAAAGAGGTAGATAATGGGATAATAATCATTGCCAAGGAACCATTATTAAGAACTGATATGTCAAGTATTTAGTGTAAAAAAATAACTTTCACTTACCCCTATCAACCACATGATGATATAATAACATGGAGTAGACAAGATTCTAGGGGGTTTTATTTTGATCTAGGTTGAGTGAGTCATTTTCATACCTTGTACATCGTAGGTTAGCTATTTTTTACTCTTTCTAAGTGATGATTGCAGACTGTTGGAGTAACCTAGTTGTTATTCCTTTTCCCCTAAGTTTTATTACACATGTTATTTTTATTACTTCTTTATTTTATATTTTGGAGGTATTTTAAATCTTCCTAAGGATATTATAATAGAGTGTCACTTTCAAACTGAATTATTTATTGACTCCATGCCTAATGGATTTGATAAGGCAACTAGTCTAAGTGTTTAGGCAAGAAAACACCCATTAGATGTCACCATAATGTTGACTATCATATCCACACTTGGGGATGGGTATTACTTACAAAAATTATTTGAGTATGAGTTCTATATCACCTTCATGATGACTAATATGGCCTAGAATTAGGTATGTCTAAGATTGTTCATGTTTCCTAAGTAGATTGTTCTTCATTAAGACCTAATAGACATATTTGAGATCTTAGGTTGGTGTTATCCTAGTAAAAATTTTATGTGCATGGTCCTTCATCAAGGAGTGTATCAAAATTATTATGTAAAGTCATTGAAAACTTGTCAAAGCTCTATTCCATAACTAGTGGTTCCTAATTTGCCTCTATTATAAGCTACATGGACATCTACCAATATAAAATATTTGTCAAAAGTATTACATAGGTTCATGTTTGAATTAGGGTATATTTAAGGGTGATTCAATGATAAATGTGTCTTATAATCTTGTTAATGTCTTGTTATCCTATTTAGGCCTCAATTCCTTGTTTAAAAGCCTTCAAGTTGATATCTAATATAATATCTTGGTTAGAAAGTCTAATATGTCATTTTAAAGTCATGATGTCCTAGTAAGGTCTATTTGACAATTGGAGACGTGAATTAATTTTTAGGGGTAAATTCATCCAAAAAGAGTCTAATGCATGTGTAAGCATAATATTATCCTTGTAAAGGTTTATTCAGGTGCCTTCTAATGAGTACTAAGGTCACCAAGAGTGTTAAGAGGCATAATAAGGTCATAAACACACTAAGTGTTCTCATTTGAGGTCTCATGAATTAATATTGATATGTAAAGACTTTTATAAACCCTCCAACCCATAAAAATGGTTAGAAGGCATTGAACCTAATGTTTTCCCTCCATTCTTATCCTTAGTGACCTTTAATTTTCCCAACATAAGGAGAGTGTACCTGAATATCATTAAACCATTGCTCATACTCAAACATGATCATGACATTGTCATTATTCAAGGATATTTTTGTAAGTCTATTGAATAAAATCTCAAATTTAAACCACCAGATTCAAGGCTTCACCATGGTTTTAAGGCTAAAGATTCAAGGATGAAGTTTCAATCAACTTTTACAAGTTTATTGAGATTGAAGTGGATAATACATCATGTTTCAAAGATTTATTATACTCAAAACCATTTTATACATGTTATTGAATGAAGAGGAGACTCATTCATGGAATAAATGATAGGTTTTAAAGATTATCACAAGGGACCAAATTTTGAAGACAAGCCACGAATGAGTTTAAGTCTATGAGGTTGTAGGTTTTGGATTGTGTACACATGAGTGTAATGGTTTGTGGAAATTTATCCATGAAAATAAGATACAACACCTTAATCATGCACCTAAGATATGTATCGAACCTCCTTGATGGTTTTGTAATCAATACAAGGCATAAAACCCCTTAAACATGATGGTTTTCAAGAGATTGCAAGTTTTCATAAGATATTATTGAAATTTATATAGTCCAACATTAACAAGGAGAGTTCACATGGGGTCCCATAACCATTATAAATTACTCACATTCTTTTAAATAATATATCCATGCTCGTAGACCTCCTAACAAGGCAAAACCAATACAAATCTTGCTCATAAACACCTACAAGCGGTTTTCATCAATGATCTATCTTAGTTAATGAGTTTCATGGATAATTACAGCCATTGGAGGGCATGAATGGGGTCTTAAAGGACTATATATAAGTAATTGGAGGTAAAAATAAGAAAATAGGGCTATGAACAATCCTTAAGAAGCCCTGAATCTACTAGAAGATAGCTCGAGAGAGGCACGGTTTGAGGTTTGTGTGCACTCCTCAAAATGCATGGAAAATAATATATGATAGAGGATGTTATGAGTTTTTATATTCACCATATTGAGTCATCAATATTTATCAAGAAGCTTAGAATCTTGTTAAATGGTTAGGAAGACCATGGGAAATCTTAAATCTTGTTAAGCCTTAGAACCCACGAATCCACCTTTTAAGGTTTTATAGCTTGCCTAAATGGGTGATGTTTTCAATTCCTCTAATGGTGTTAAGATAATATAAGATCACCTAAAAAAAATGTCATATATTGAATGCCCCTGAGATCCATTCTCAAGGTTTTCATAAGGTTCAAGCTTCGAAATGACCACCATAGGTATACAAAAAAGAGTAAGATTTTTAATATGTTTTAAGGTGTTTCTCTCTTAGTGGAAGTACCAAAAACAAGAATGAAATATGAATATTAATATGATATCATCTGTATCCAAAATACCTACCAATGTTACAAGCATGAATCATGCAAGCCTAGTGATGGGATTCTAAGTTCTCAAGAAACATGCATATACAAGCTTATAGGACTTTTAAAGTTTCCAATGACTGATTGCATATTGATATGGTAGGCTTGGAAAGTAAGAAATGTTGACCTAAGAATCCTCCATACCATTTAACCATGTTTTTTAGGAGTTATGAAGGCTTTCTAAGGTACATTAATAGTTTTTAGGATCTTCAAGATCACCAACATGAAGGTGACATAATGGTAGGTTTATATGATGTCTTCAAGAAGTTTTAGGCCTCCTAGTACAATTTTATGATTTATAACATGGTCATACAAGTATACAAAACCTTGTAGGGTATTTGTTTAGTCTCTTATGTTCATGGTGAGAATTATAGACACCCTACTCAAAGCATGCATCCATGAGCTTTCATCATGTCACGACCTCAAGCCTCTCAAGAACTTGAAGGTCTAAGATCTAGATTAGAAAGGTTATAATCACATAAAAAACTTGTATACAAGAAAAATAAGGACTTACAATCTAGACACATCTAAAGTTGAAGGGATGGAATCTCAATACTTCAACACATAATCCTAAACCTATAATATATTTTAAGGACAAGTTCTAAGGTCACATACCAAGGCAAGTTGAAAGAATATTAAAGATTTATAGAATCAAAACAAGTTTTCTTATTTGATCAAGATTAAAATTCAATTCTCAAGACTTCTCAAGGAACTTGTAAATAAATTTTGGTGTTTACAAGAGTGAAGTAAACCTTCAAGGTCCTAATAAGAATGGAAATCTTTTAGTCTTGATCCTCCACCAGTTGTGAGTTTACAAGACATCCCAATAGTAATTTGTTGATTATAAGGGTTTCCAAGGTCTTTAAGGATATATATACATCATCTCAAGTGGATTTCCATGATTTCAAGTAGGGTTTTATGTGAAAAAGGATAGGATTATTAGGGTTGTGATGTTATAGTGAGAAAGAAGTTTTATTATTTGATAAGATTATCACTCATGCCTAATCAATGTTAGTAAAAGGTTTCAAAGCATGGTTTAAGAGTAAGTATATATGCAGTATATTTTATAACCTCAAGACCCTTAAAATAAAGTTTAAATTAGAATGGTCAAGCTTTTCCAATTCAATTCAAGTATAAAAACCTACCTCAGGTTTTATGACTGAACAAGGAGTGAATTCAAGGTGATGATGCAAGGAAAAGTGAGTCTTAGGCATGTTCATAAGTAGATACAAGGTGTTTTAAAGGACTCAAATATCACTTATAATCCTATAAGGTTTAAAATACAAGAAAATGTAGGTTTAAAGGTGGATTTTATGACCTTCAAGTCTACCTATAGGACTGCAGTAGGGTTTTGAGGCTCCTTGATGGTGATTAGGGTCAAAATAGACCTCTATTCATATATCATGAATCCACATGCTCTCCTCAAGAGAACTCAAGACTTTCTTAAGGATTGTGATAATGTTTTAGATCTTTTGATATATTTAGTGGAGATTGATAGGTATGTTCAAAGATTCCATATCTTATGGGAATTATGAGGATAGTTTTATAGCGTTCCTTCAAGAGCATAAAGTAGGTTTTGACAATTTTGGTAGAATTTCATGTTATTGAATAAGATTTTGAGATTTAGAGACCTCTTAATCGAGAAATGAAGGTATTATTATCAAAGTCTAGGTATTGTTTATCCCTAATTTGGATATGGATTCTATTTAGTGGTTAAATTTAATGATATAGAAATGATAGGGCACAATGGTGAACATTAGATCTATAATAGGCCAATTAATGTGCTAAACTTTGATAAACCATATGCTAAATTTATTATGTTGAGATAAGATATTAATGGAAAGAATAACTATGATAGATATACAAATGATATAAAAGAAAGAAGTTAATTTTTTTTATTCTAATATAGTTATAGATATGGTACACATAAAAATTAGGTAGGGAGACAATTTGGATCAATCATCAGATTCTAGATTTGGTGCCTCTAGCTCTCTAAACACTTGCATCAACCTTAGATAGTTATGTTGATGCTAGTATCTATGTTTGAGGCTAGTGTCCTATATGGAATATATATTCAAATAGGATGTGACCACTTATATGCTTTTGGGTTCAGTCTCTTTGCTCTAGTGCATTCAAATCTAGGTCATGGACTATCATTCTTGGTGAAATAGCAAAACCCTAGATATTTATCTTCAATGTGACCTTGAGTAAAAATGGGTTAGTGCGAACATAGTGTTGAGCTAACCCACAAAATTGGTTAATGGGAACATGGTGTTAAGTTGATAATGACCTCAATGTCAAAGGGCACTTCTTACATATCCAATACTCTAGAAGAGGGCCTCAAACTCATGTAGTTGTCCCTTATGTGTTGGCTTGTGTGTGAATCATGCAAATGTGTAAAGCAAGTACAATAGCGACATAGCTTATAACTTGGTAAATATGGCCTTATAACTACTCCTTTAGTACTTTAGACCTATATTTGGGTTACTTCTTTGACTGATATCAGAATAGGGTAGAATATGAAAGCTTTTGGTAACTTGAGTGTTTCTTGAGTGCTCTTTTGGTCTTTTCTAGGTGTGTAATGAATTAGGGTTGATATTGTTATTATACCAATCTTATTGAGAAATAACTTGCATTAAATTAATTAGGTCAACCATTATAATACATTTCATTTGAAAATTGAATGATGTTTAGGGTGTTGGACACTTACATTACGCTAGGACAATATCATTGATGTTATTATCTAACCCAAACATTAGTCTCTAGGGAGAAGGAGAAAAGACATAGGCTCAAAACTTGTAGAGGTGTAAGATAAGTTTAATAATTTTATACAAGATAAGATGTATGTGTCATAAAAATAAGGCTAGTCAGAGTAAGAGATAGGCCAAGGGGCATAATATAAAGCATATGTGAGGCTTATAAAAGTAAAGCATGTGTAAAACTAAGAGGAATAATCATAAGTTTTCCAAGTGTAGAAGACTGAGGTGATACATAATCACAAAATATTATCTACATTTTCTTCCCCTTTAATCTAGTAATGAAATTTATAGTGTAAAGGAAAGAAATAACTACATGGGTGTGTATACACACCTTATCTTTTATTGAGTCAAATTTGAGTGCTTTACTGGAGCTGGGTTTGAGTGTTTTTCTAGTTATTTTCCTAAAACCAAGAGTATGTTATAGTGTATAATCATTGCGTATAATTTGAGTCAAAATTACTTGAAATAGACTAAAATTTAAAGAGTAAGCTTTTAGATTATACATGTGTGTCAATGTAATTGCCTCGCCTATTGGCAAGTTATTTTTGAAAAATATGTATCATTATAAGTCTCTAAAATTAATATTCAAATAAATATAGATAATTATTTTAAAGTGAATATATCCAAGGATATATATATATATATATATATATATATATATATATAGAGAGAGAGAGAGAGATCAGAAGGCACATGCCCCCAAATTTGGAGAAAAGTGAGTTTCCACTTGGCAGTTTAGATTAGCTTAACTATGAAACATAATGATATTTATAACCTAGTGACTTTGGATGATCAAGTATTAATTGAAAACTTTTCAAAATTGAGTGATTTAATAACCCCAACCATACTAAAAGGTGAACCAACAACTGTAGTGGATTGGCTCGCTAAAGTCTATAAAGTTTTGTTGGGTATCAATACATGCAAAAGTTTTAGAATCTAAATTTGATTTGGATTTTGAAATATTAGGTACATATTGCATAACATGTACACCTTATATTTTTCTCATTCTAAAACTATGTGTAATAATTGTATCATGTATATAATTCTAACACAAATGTGTGTAATAATCATATAATTGTGTGTTTTGGTAAATTCAAAAGAATTGTGTAAGTGTGGATGCTTATAAAACATGTCCCCACCATATATGGATAAATATTAAACCAATTTAAGTACCAATGTGGAGGACATGTTTCCAAAACTTGCCCCCACTATAAACTAGAGATGATGAAAATTGAGTAGGTGTGGAGAACATGCTTCCAAAGCATGCCCCCACTGAATCAGTGAATTATAAGTACCATAATGAATGAATTTTTATAACATGATTCTAAATCATCCCCCCACTAAATTGGAAACTATGAATGTGTGGAAGGCATGTCATCATGACATGCCCCCACTAAATATACAAACTAGTTTACCTACTATATAATATGTGAATGTAGAGAACATGATTCCAAAGCATGCCCCTAGTGTAATCTAGAAACTATGAAAATTTGTGGAATCCATATCCATATGACATGTTCATACTAAATCCAAAAAATGGTATAAGTAACAAATATCAAATAAATGTGTAAAACATGCTTCTAAATCATGCCCCCACTATAATCTAGAAACTATGAAAATGTGAAAGCCATGTCACCATGACATGCCCCTAGTAATATGCCCCCCTTGAGGTGAGGTAAAAATGGAACCTGGTAGTTAACTCACCTCAAAAGGTTAATACAACTATAAATTTGTGAATGTAACCATGTAGCATATAGAAGGAAATATGTCTAGGTATATGTAAAATTTAAGTGCATAGAATAAATGTAATCATATGTAGACCTAAGATGCATGAAAAATATCATGGTAATGTCTAGATAGTAACAAGAAAAAAAACACACATATAATATCACCCAGAATTAAGTCAAAATTTAATGGTCCAATGAGACTTCAAATAAGGGGCATGTTTAATTACCATGAAATCGAATGGACATGACTTAGTCAAATATCCACAAAAGCAAGGAATGACATATTTAAATGTCCAAGAATGAAATGGAATATTAAAATGTCCAAGATGGAAAACATAGGCACAATAGCTACATACAATGTAACATATTTAAATGCTCAAAAAATCTAGATAAATAGTAAGGTTAAACACTCAACAAAGTGTGTAAAGAAAAAGCACAAGCAACCAACATAAACATGTCATAGTGTCACATGGATCGAATAGGTTATTAAAAAAATAAAGTATATAGTATATCAAGTACCCTATATAGTATATAATCATGGATAATAGTAATCTATAACTACATATGTGAGTTCAAGCATGATAGTATAGAGTGATCATCAAATCGTATAACCTATGTATATTAAGATTGTAGAAGATAGATGCCCCTAATATCTTGATGATGTGAGTAGAGGGAAGACCTAACACCCATAAGGGTATCATGTATTTATGTAGGACTGTGTATGTGTATATAGGATTAAAATGATATGTTAGTCCTCAATATGGAACTAACACATAGATGACATGGAACCAATAAAACATGTAGGTGCTGAAATTATTTTTAGATTTTTGAATATTGTTTTCTATTTTATAGAAGAGATAAGATCATCCTATGATATCATCAAAAATATCATCATAGTTATTTTTTTGGCATTAATCTACACCCTTGGATAGATTTATTTCGGCTCCCTCTGATTAAGCCACAATATTGGGATAATCCAGGTTATGGGTATCCTATGATGGGATTGAACTTCCAAAGAAGGATGACTTCCTCTTGATGGATCACCTAGACTAACTCTTCTATTTGGAAAAGGGTTATAAAGGGGGAAAAGGGTTATTAAAAGAGCTAAAATGTGATGCACCAAATTTAAATTAGACTCACATATTCTTGAAAACAATACTACATCAACATAAGATAATGTTTGCTCATGTAATCTCAAAAACTAGTTAATTACATAAGTATTTCATGAACTAGGCTCACCAAATAATCAAGGAAACAAAGAGGAATTCTAAGACTTACACTAAACATCCATATATGTAAAAAATAAAGCAATTTCAAATTTGTAATAGCTTTAAAACACCTTAAAAGAGGTCAGGACAAAATAAAATAGATATGAAAGAATCTCCTTCACAAGGCCATCATGCACAAGCTTACTAAACACTAGTCAAATGAAAGAGAAAGGTACAAAATTATCTTATTGCATCAAGAGGTAGTTCTTAAAATTTTTGACATGGTTTAGCCTTATCAAATGAGGTAGTTATTTCTCTTCAAAAATTAGAGAATCCTTATGAGAGTCCAAAATTAGAGAGAGATACTTCCAATGGGGAAGAAAATGGGAGATAGAGAGAAAGGGTGAAGAGAGGAGAAACACACAATCTAAAACAATAAATGAGCTACCACCACCCTTAAATGAATTCTCAACCACATTTTGATCAAATCAAGACTAGTCCTCCATTGAAAAATTAACCTTAATTTTTCCCAATGGCATCCAAACACTCTCATTGGCTAAGAAATATACTAGAAAACAAGAATCTATTTTGTAGATGATGATTCATGATCCTTCAAAGAAGGAAAATATTAAAGACCCTAAAAAATAATTGAATGCCCCACCTATAATCTTTTATCCCCAATTCTCTCCCTTAGAACTCTTACACCACCTTCCACTTAGATTTATTGTAAGGACAAAATCCTTATATCCTTGGGTCTGATAAAGCCATAACTATATCTAATTTAAATGGTTGTAGGTACCTATTTTTTGAGGATGTGACCATGTCAAAAGATGAGACACTCCTTTCATTAATAAAAAATATGCCCCTATTTCAAACCTGATCATACGTTTACTATATATGAAAATCAATCCCATTTATTGGTTTTCCTATAGCTATAATATCAATGAAGATCCATAGGTTGCTTGATTTTAGTTTTATAGCTAGCTACCCACCTTTGACTTGTATTAGGCCTAAAAAGACTTATTTTTACCTCTAAGCATTTAGGGAAGCCAATAACTCATTATACACATGGATCCCTTTCAAATAAACATGAACACGGTTGTGAAACATCACTACAATCTTATCAAACATGGTCTATGAGTTCTAAACCCTCAAACTAGGTCCAAACTAAGCTTAAATGGTGGCCCTTTGAAATATCTTTTCTAGCTTAACCTAGATCATATGTGGATCTTGGATCTATGCATTTACATACATTGGTCCATAAAATCCTTTGATCCAATGTGTTTAGCTATGTGGCATCCTTATCATGCTCTTTATCATATTTTAAATATGACCACTATATATTTGGACATGTGTCACCATTTTGTGCTTTTTAGGACTTGATTAAATTTACTTCATCAATCTTTAAATATGGGCTCCCTAAATTGTGACACTTGGAAATATCTCATTAAATCTATAGCTCTTACTACTAGTCTTCATCCAATTCACACACTTATGCCATATGTCAACCTCATGTACAATCTATCTCATTGACCTTTTGACCTTATGCTCATAGTTAATTTCCTTAGTATGATTAAATGCATATCATCTATCTCCTTTTTACTTGATTAAAAACACACCATTGATCCTTTAATTCACCATGATCATTCCACTTTTCATCCCATCATTCATCCTTAGGATCCTCTAACTTGTTGACTTTGTGTTCCCCACTAATCTTTGATTGCATGATTTAATGCACTCTATTGATCTATATGGACCCATTGACTTCATTGATCACCCATGTGCCATTTGATATTGACTCAAGATTATGAAATTTAGACATCTGTCAGCATTGCATTCACTTTTATGATCCTTTTAATATTTTTAATTTCAAATGGATACTTCTTATGGATTTAACTTGACATCCCCAAGCAAGTCTCTCATTACTAGACTATTTTTTAAAGCTTATGTTTTGAGATAGAAAACACATCAAGACACCAATTTTGTAGAGGATGTTCATGGAAAAAAATACATCACATTCATGCAACTCTTCAAACTTAGTTTACTTACTAAGTGAAATCATGAAATACACAACCAAAATACCCTATTCATTCTTACATGACATGTCATGATGGTCTTGATCCTTAGATTTACCAAATTCACACTTTAAGATTACTTAAAGTGTTTCAAAATATTACAAATGACAAATTATCTTCTCCTAAAGTTTTTCTACTCTTTTCAACTACAGATTACCCATTTGAAAATAACTCTACTCAGCTATTCAAACCACATCCAGTCAAAATTTTCTTATGTGGGCCAATTTTGGCCAACATTTTTGGTGACCTCTTGGGATTGCATACCTACTATGAAATATATTAGTTGAATTTTATAATCCATTAGACATATAGAATCATAGTCTTTCCTTCCCAATTGATATGAAACTGACACAAGGTTTCCCTTTTCCATAAAACTTTATCTTGAAGCAATAAGGACCAAAAGAAACAAAACTTACAATGTGCCCAAGGCACTTAGGGAAGGGGAAACACACAAACAAAAATAATATTCAAAAGGAACTTTGAGAAAAACATGAAAAACTACTCTAATATATTATAATGACTAAAAACTCTTCTAATATCAATCCTTTAAATGGATTAAATTAATTGGGATGGGTAATACCTCTTCATCCATCTAGACAAGTTGAAAAGTATTATATTATTTGGATCCATAGATCAAATAAGGCCCACTCCATAAAATGTCAAACTTGGTATTTTTTCCTACCTTGGCCTTATTTGAATCCCATTTGAGGACTAGGTCCCCTTATTTGAATTCCCTTGATATAGATCTCTTGTTAAAGGCTTTCTTGACTTGATCTTGATGTGACTCTAGTTTCTTCATTACAAGGTCGATAGTTTCTTCAAGATCCATGAACTTTGGCATCCTCATGATCAAGGGGTCACTCTCCATAAACTCAAGCTAATGGGATAAATCCAAGGTAAGAAACTCAAGAGAAATGGTAAATTTGGCTTCCCTCCCATAGACCAAGATAAATGGTGAGATGTCAATAGCAACTTTGGGAGTGACTCTATCAAATCATAAGGTTGTCCATAATTTTGTGTGCCAAACTCTATGATTTTTCTACAATTCCTCTTGATAATCCTTAATAATTTATTATTTATGGACTCTACCATTCCATTGTATTTGGGGTAGTAATTTGAGGATGTATTGAGGTAGATGCCTAGCTAAGGTGTCCACTCACTTGTCTTCATGATAACAAATGCTGAGGCACTATCTAAAATTATTATTATTGGTACACCAAACCTAGTCACTATGTTATAATAGAAGTCCAACCCTATTATTTCATTGGCTTATTTAATTGCAATTGCTTCCACCTAACTAGTGAGTTAGTTAGTATTAGTGATCACCCATTTATGGCCTACACTAGAAGGTGGAGTGATTTTTCCTATGAAGTCTAAACCCCACTACATGAAGGATTTCTCCACCTAAATTGGGTTAATAAAAAGGGTTATAAATCTTTGTTTTCCTATAAAGAGGGCACATTTTTAACATTTCATGACCCATGCATAGGCATATTTAAAGAGTCTAGGCCAATAATAACTAGTTCTCATCGCCTTTATTATTGTTGTACTTGGAGTAAAATTGCATCCTATAGGCCTATCATGAAACTATTTCAAGAGATTTGTCACTTTATTATCATTTATGCACCTAATAAGTACTCTATTAAGGTCCTTTCTAAATAAAACCCCATTAAACAATACATAAGTTATGGACTTAAGTATAAAATACCTTCACTTTGTTTTGTCCATACCTTGAGGGCATTCATTGAGTACCAAGAAATGTGTCATATCTTGGAGCCAACTAGTGTGAGGTGGAGGTGCACCTTTTTATGAGTTATATTGTGTCATCAATACATATTTATCTTCTTGAACATCATCAACCATATGCTCACATAAGCCTTTTCCTCTTACCAACTTATTTACCTTGATCTCCACATCATACTCCATGACCTTGGTAATCCAACCATCTCTCTTTTCATTTAAGTCCTTGTTAAGAAGAAAGTCCCTCACTCTAGGATGAGACACCATAAGATAAACCTTTTTTTTGGAGAGCATTGGTCTAAACTTTTTTAGGCTTCTTAAGGATACAAGAACCTACTTCTCTACAAAATTATATCTTACCTCATACCCCTCCAACCCTTGACTAAAAAAGGTAATTGGCTACTCTAGTCCTTCACCATTATTTTGCATTAACATAATTGATATATTTTTAACATTGGAAAAGGTGTAAAATATGAAATTCTTTGATAAATCAAGATTCATGAGTGAGGGTGCTTGGGCAATGGATTCTTTAATTGCCTAAAATGTTTCTTTACCCTTATTTGACCAAGTAAACACTTGGTTCTTCTTCATCATGGAAGTGATGGGTTTGACAAAGTTTTAAAAACAAAGTATAAACCTTATCATAAAGTTTATTTTCCCAAGGAATCTCTAAATTCCTTTCTTATGCTTGGGTAAAGATAGCTAAGATAGCACTTATTCTATCAAGGTTAATGGCTAATCCCTAATTTGAGATAATATGTCCTAAAATTTTTCCTTCATGAATATAAAACACACATTTATTAGGATTAAAAGAGAATCAAAATTCTCTACATCTCTCAAAGATTAATCTTAGGTGATCCAGGTGCTCACTAGACTTCTTGGAGAAAACTGTGATGCCATCTAAGTAGACCAACACCATCTGATTTAGTAATCTTTAGAAATCCAAGTCCATGGATCTTTGGAAATTAGCTCTGATATTTGACAACCTAAAAGGCATATTATGGTAAGCATATGTGCCCCACTTTGTGGTGAATGTATTCTTGTATCAATCTTCTTCTCTTACCAACACCTAGTTATATCCTGAGTACCCACCCAAAAAAGAGAATCATTATGAAAAAAAAACTATTTGAATAAGTTGATCCATGGATGGTAAGGGATGGTGATATTTCAAAGATACCCTATTCAGATCTTTGAATTCAACACATAAATATATCTCCTCATTATTCTTCCTCATAAGTATCAAGTTGGACACCCATGAAGAATGCTTAATGAGAAAGATGATCTTGGATTCAATTAGTTTAGTCAATTATTTCCTCATAATATCTTCAATTTTGGGGTTGATGGGCCTTTATTTCTTTAAAATAGGCTTAGAATTAGCCTATAATCATATAGTATTTTGGGCTAGCTTGAGATCAAAACCTCTTAGGTCACCATATTCCCAAGAAAAGATGTCTACATATTCTCTACAAATCTCAATGAAACCATGCCTTTTAGCCATAGTACTTACCTTTCCAATCTCAAGGAGTTTATATTTGAGGATAATAACTCTATAATAGTTCTCCTCATTGGTTGACATCACTACTTTGTCTCTCATCATATGATCTCCCTCATGGAAAAGACTTTGAAGTGTGACCAGCCCTTTACGAAGTTTGTTAGATCTCAGTTAAATAATTTGATCATCATACTGATGTTGAAAAATTTCTTCATTCATTGAGGAAAATTTTACTTCCTACTACAATAAACAAGTAATCTTCTTATCACTATCAAAGACCTACCAATGAGATTCATTATCTGGGACTGATGGTCTTACCACCACTTTAACATGTGGTTACACTGTAGACTTTTACAACTCATTAGGGATATTAAATTGAGCTTCTATAGCTGCCAACCTATGTACATGTTGATTTTGGTTCCTTGGCACTACTTGGATGTTGAATGCCTCAAAGTCCTCAATTAGGTCCCACACTCTATGTTTGTAGGATTTCATTAAGGGATTATTTGTGATGTTTTATCCTCTAACCTGATGTACTATCATCTCACTATCCCTATATGTTTTTAACTACTTGATCCCTCTTTTACTATCCCATTAAAGGCCATAGATAAGGCCCTCATATTATGCTACATTGTAAGAGAAATTGAATTGGAACCTATAAGAAGATAAATAATTATCATTGAAGGGGGATAATAAAATTTCACTTGCACCTACTTGATGCTTGTTCCTTGAGCCATCAAAGAAAAATTTCCACAATCCAATAGAATCCTCTTGTGGCCTAGTGAGGGATGCCATGAACCAACTTTCCTCATGAAAATATTAGACTCCCATGTCTCTTTACTCAACACCCTTTAAGGGGTTAATTAGTTGATTTTCACTCCATAACTCATCTAATAATATATCATGTATCTCCTTAGGATGAGTGTTTAGTTATTGACCAACCATGTGTTTATCTTCATCAAGGATGGTGTAATTTATATTTGAGTTCTCTGACCCACAAGGTTCAATGTATAATTGTCTAATAGGCTCAGCTTTTATGGACACCTTGGTCCCATACCTTATTTTTAAATCCATATAGGACCAATCTACTACTAGATAAAACCCAATTTATGTTTTTAATTCTCTAGATTAGCATAGAGAAAAATGAATGGTCACATCTAGAATCAACACATCTTGAGCCACTAAGACACTAGAACAACCTTGTAGGATCAATTTGAGCCCTCTAATGATATCAGATGGTTTGGTGGAAGAGACATAAAGTTTTACAACTCCCTTAGACTAGGGCTCATACTTTAGACCAAGTTGATCAACTATATATTTTGGCATCACTAAAATACTAGCTCTACTATCTACCAAGTAGTTATGTACCAAGGAATCACCAATGATCACTTAAATGTAGAAGGGACGTGGTTTGACTACCTTACTTGATTTCCCTTCATTAGGTCCCTTGGTTGCATTGGTGAGAACCACATTTTCCTTGCTTGGTGGCTTCTTAGAAACATTTATCTTTGACAAACCTTCATGAAGGATGTCTATCTTTCTAGGCATAGAAATAATGTCCCACATTAGAATAGTCACAATAGAATTTTTCATTTATTTCATAATTTTGATGGGTAAACCACCAACCTTTGGCTATGTTTTGGGAGCCACAATTGTACTTTCAATTTGTGAATTTTGGGAACAAAGGCATTCCCTTGGTTATAATTCTTTGAAGCTATTGGAACCTTTGGAGAAGTAATAGGTTCACTTAGCTTTGATATAAATGTAGTAGTAGGAGGCTCTTTAACTTCTTATTTATTACCATCCATATTCCTTCTTTTGAACCTTGTATTAGTTACCACTGGAATGTATGCTTGGCTAGAACTAACCTATTGATTAGATGTATAACACTCTTCCTACTCATAATTAACCATTGTAGCACCCAATTGGCTTAGTTCTCCATTAGGGCCTTGGCCTTATTGAGGCTCTTTTGGTCTTGTCATCATAGGTACTTCTATGTTTTGAGCCATAAGATCTTGATTATACCCATAACTAGTAGCATGATATTGATGATCATTGAAAGCTTGATTGAGCTCAGTGGTTGGGATAATGGATTGACAAAATGACTGATTCTAAGGCATGAGATCCTAACATTATTGAGAAATGTTGTTCTAAGTATGGACCAACATGTTTTAAGTGATTTTAGCATTTAGATTATAATTATTTTTCCTAACATAGTTAGGCTACCCCTATCTTTGGCCTTGATGTTGTCCTTGACCTTGGAAATTTCCTTTGTAGGGTGGCCTATTGGGTTGATAATATTATTGTTGAGGCTAATGTGGATCTTGATAAGGTATATTGAACTAGGATTTTTTCCTCTTAACATTCACCAATTTATTTCCCAAGGATTGAAACATGATCTTAAGCTCTTGGAAATTCTTATGTTCTTGGGAGTCACTAAATTGGCTAGTTGGAGCCTTTTCTTGCTTTGGTGTAGGTATGGAAGCAAGTGTTGGAAAAGGGGGAATGATATCAAGGGGATTAATAGACATGGTTGGTGGTTCAATCTTAGGAAACAAAGGCATTGGTGGTCTAACTATAATCTTACCATCTTGTACTAGACAATTAACAAAGGCATTGGTGGTCTAACTATAATCTTACCATCTTGTACTAGACAATTATTTGCTCTAATTTCCACCTCATAAGCATTTGGCAGTGTCATCACTCCTATAAACTAAATCATTATTGTAATATCACTATTGAGGGTTTTCAAATAGTAAATAAAATAAAATTTATGAGTAGGCCTAATAGAGACTAGGATCCTATCCCATGTGTTTTGAAACCTTGTATTGAAGTCTTGCATAACTTCATGAGAGGCCATTTTGATTGTGGTTAACTATTCTACAAGTGACAAATGGTCAATTTTGTTTTAAAATATCTTACACAATGTATCTCCTAATTGATCCCATGATGTGATGGAGTTGTAAGTAATGATTATATACTAGTTCAAGGCTTTAACCTTAAAAGAGATGGCTAATAACCTAATATCCACATTTTCCTCATTGACATTATGAATATTGCAAAAATTAGCTACATACATGAGGTGCTCAAAAGGGGTTATAGATTTATCTCCAATAAAATAAGGGAGACTTTTAAGATTTGTTACTAGGATAAGATCATACTATGGGAGGTCTAAAGGACTATAGCCATTAAAATCCATAAAATAGAAATATCTAAGGGTTACCATGGCAATGAATGGGGCTAACAAAGATATTATAGAAAAGGTAGACTTTAAAATTGGTTTAAAAGGAAATTCCCCTTTATATGGGTGTGTATTAGAAAATCTTAACCTTTTTACTAATTTTAGATTCAATTCAACAAATTTAAAAGGAATAATTCTAGAATTTGATCTTGTAGTCACCTTTAGAATGAAAAATAACTACTACTCTACACTAATGTGTTGAATGTTCTTCAAAATCACCAAATGTTGTTGCATGAAAGCTATGACTATTATAAATTGATCAAAATAGCATCAAACTGGACCAATATTATTTGAAAATGAGTCCCATCATGCATGCCAAAAACTATTTTGGTAATAATCTCCACCCTTGGAAAGAGTTATTCAAGCCCCCTCTGACTAAGCTGTAATATTATGATGGGGTTGAACCTCTGAAGAAGGTCAGCTTCCTCTTGATGGATCGCCTAGACTAATTATTTTAATAGGAAAAGGGTTAGAAAGGGGGAAAAGGGTTACTAAGAAAGCTAAAAGGTGATGCACCAAATTAAATTACTACTCACATATGCTTAAAACTAACACTAGATCAACATAAAAGAATGTTTTCTCATACAATCTCACAAACTAGATAATTGCATAATTATTTCATGAACTAGGCTCACCAAGTAATCAAGGAAATAAAGATGAATTCTAAGACTCACACTAAACATTAATTGATGGAAAAAATAACACAAGTTTAGAATTGCAAAATCTTGAAAACACCTTAAATGAGGTAAGAAAGAGGGACAATGGATATGGAAGAATCTCCTCTACAAAGAAATCATGCACAAGCTTACTAAATATTATTCAAATGCAAGAAATAGGTAAAAATTATCTTATTTCATCAAGATGTAGTTATTACAAATTTTGGCATGGTTTATCCTTATCAAATGAGAGTCTCTTGTTTTTCAAAAATTAGAGAATCCTTGTGAGAGTCTAAAATTAGAGATAGACTTCTAATGGGGAAGAAAATGGGAGATAGAGAGACAATAAATGAGCTACCACCACCTTTCAATGAATTCTCAACCACATTTTGATCAAATCAGGACTAGTTTTCCATTGAAAAATTAACCTTCATTTGTCCCAATGGAATTTGAACACTCTCATTAGCTAAAAAATACACTAGAAGACAAGAATCTATTTTGTATATGTTGAGTCATGATATTTCAAAGAGGTAAAACCTTAAGGTCCATGAAAAAGAATTGAATGCCCCACCTACAATATTCAATCCCCAAATCTCTTCCATGGAACTCCCATGCCACCTTCGACTTGGATTCATTATAAGGACAAAATCCTTATATCCTTGGGTTTGATAAAGCCATAACTATATCTACTTTAAGTGGCTATAGGTACCTATTTATTAAACATGTGACCATTTCAAAAGATGAGACACTCTTTTCATTAATCACAAACATGTCCTTATTTCAAACCTGATCATAAGTTTACTAAATATGAAAACCAATCCCATTTATTAGTTTTCCTATATCTGTAATATCAATGAAGACCCACCAAGTTGCTTGATCTTATTTTTATAGCTAATTTCCCACCTTTGATCTCTATTTGGCCTAAAAAGACCTATTTTTTCCTCTGAACATTTATGGAAGTTGATAACTCATTATAAAGATGGGCCCTTTCAAATAACCATGAACACAATTGTGAAACATCACTGCAATCTCAAAAAATAAGGTCTACAAATTCTAAAACCTCAAACTAGGTCCAAAATGAGCTTTAATGGAATCCCTTCAAAATATATGTTTTATCTTAACCTAGATCATATCTAGATCTTGGATCTATGTATTTACCTACCTTGGTCCACAAAATCTTTTGATCTAACATGTCTACTTATGTGGTATCCCTACCATGCTCTTTATCGTATTTTAAATATGACCATTGTATATTTGTGCATGTGTCACCATTTTATGCCTTCTTGGACTTGATTGAATTTACTCCATCCATATTTTCTTTGAGATTCATAAATTATGACACTTATAAATATCAAATTTAATCTATGGATCTTACTACCAATATTCATCTAGTTCATACACTTATACCATGTGTCAACCTCACATGCAATCTAGCTCATTGACCTTAAGCAAATCATTGATTTCCTCAGTATGATTGAATGTATGCCATCGATCTCCTTTATGATTAATCAAACATGTACCATTGATCATTTAATTCACCATGATCATTCCACTTATCATGCCCACATTCATACTCAAGATCCTCTTACTTGTTAAATTTGTGCTTTCCATTAATCTTTAATTGCATGATTTAATGCACTCCATTGATCTATTTGGACCCATTGACCTTATTGATCACCTGTATCATTATATCTTGATTAAAAATTCTAAGATTTATACACTTTTCAGCATCATGTTCACTCTGAGGATACTTTAAATATTTTTGAATTCAAATGGCTACTTCATATGGCTTTAACTTGATGCCGTCAAGCACATCTCTCACTGCTAGACTAGTATTTAAAGCTTGTATCTTGAGATATAAAATACATCAAAACACCAAATTTTTAAATGATTTTCATAGAATAAAATACATCATGTTCATGAAACTTTTCAACCTTAGTTTAATTCCTAAGTGCACTCATGAAATGCACAACCAAAATGACTTGTTCATTCCTACATGATGTGTCATGATGGTCTAACTCCTTAGATTTACCAAATTCACACTTTAAGCCTGCTTAAAGTGTTTCAAAATCTTGAAAATGACAATTTATCTTTTCCTAAATTCTATCTTCTCTTTTCAACTTTAGATCACCCATTTTATAAGAACATTGCTCAACAATTCAAACCAAATCCAGGTAAAAGTTACATATGTGAGTTAGTTTTGGATAATAGGTATCTTCGCACTTAGAACCTGGTGTAAGAAATTGGTGGTACTACCAAAGAGTATGTATAGGTTTAATATTTATGACTATAGTATCTTTGATACTTGGTGTATGTATAATGGGACTTTGGGGTTGTGAATAACCAATATAAGGAATAGGGGTTCTCAAAACCCATCTCAGTGTATTTTATGGTTTCTTTGAAATAGTAATAGTATGAACATGTTTAGGTGCTCTAGATATTTGAATATGGTGAGTAGAATATGAATATTTTATGAAACCAATTATTTGTCTCTGATGTAAAGGTATCTCATGTACCAATTTCCCAATAAAAGGGATTGCTTGTTGCTTACCCTTTTACAATGTATTAGCCTTAATAGGCTTGATAATTACTTTTTGGGTATGATTTATCTTGTTCAAGAGGATTTTAATATGGAAAAACATAAACTATAATTACCCAATTGACCTAAATGTATTTAACACATACATGCACTATAAAAGTTACTACTCAAAGAGTGTGTATCCAAGGTCATCCTAAAAACATGTCAAAGCTAATAAATTAGCAACCAAATGTGTAGGAATAACCTATAAAGGTAAATTAGTCTCACTAAGAACCTTTTTAGAGGTCCCATTGAATGATATAATTGATCTAGTAGAAGGGTGTAAATTATGATGAGTATAACCCAAATACATAAGTAATGTCATAGTGAAAACATTTTCGATTTCACCATTATCAATCATAACACTGCATATGGAGTGTTTATCAAGGTATACTCAAATGAATAGAAAATGAAGATTAGAGTCATCAACCTTAATTTTTATTTCATCAAAATAAATGGTAGGTTTACTAACCATAGGAGGTATGTGTCTCATATAAGTACCAATGACCCCATCTAGTGGGTGTCCATAATATGATGGGGGAGGATGTGCATTATATGCCATTTGAACTATTGGTTCCTTTTTGGAGTGGTCTTTCAAAGGATTATTAAAAAAAAAATTATTTATGGTTATCACCAAGTTGTGAACCCGATTCCTTTGGAGGATCATCAAATGTAATTTGATGGTCATTGATGAGATATTGGATCTTATGATTTAAGATAAATAATTTATTCATAGAATGCCTAGGGCATTGGTTATAGTCACAATAAGCATTTACATCATATCCTTTGGGTAGAGTTCTATTTACATCAGACTTTGTAGGAGGAGGGATAGATATAACATGACACTATAGAAACTATAGGAGTAATGATGAATGAGGCTTAGGTAAACATGTAAATTATCTCCTTGGCATATTAGATAGGAGAAGTTGATTAGGCTGTGGTGAATTTTTTTTAATTATGGTGGTTGTTTCCTTTTTAGTCTTAATAGGTTTTACCTTATAACTTGGTTTAATTGTAAATTTTATACTAGATGTAGATGTAGTTAGTGTTTTTGCTACATACTTGAGCTTTTTCAATGACATAAGCTTAATTTCATGATCCTATATAAAATGGTATAAGTCATAAAAATATTTAAATTTTTTGAAAACAATGGAATCATGTAAAGGAGAAAGTAAAATTTGCTTGAATATTCTTTTTAACTCTTTTTATACAATAGGATTGGTCATTCTAGATAGAATTATCTTATATATCAAGACATATTCATTGACTTGTTCATTAATTCCTTATTTAATCTTTGTAATTTGAGTATATGAAACCTTTTTGGTAATGTTAATAGATAATTGTGCCAAAAAATGAATATAATACATTTGGATACTTTCATGGATTAGAGAGGTAAGTCTTAAAACTATGATCCATGAATTTGACTCAAGAGAGGATGGTTAGTATGGTGTTAGTTCCAAAATGAAAACAAAATGAAATAAACACACTAATAACATAAAATATCTAGGCTTGGACACTAGGGAGAGCTTAGCTAATAAAATAAAATGACAAGCACAACTAAAAATCAAGGGATATAATACAAGAGTTATTTCACCTTCCTTGGATGCTCCAAATGCCTTTGTAGTGGTGTCTTACTCAGCTTGTGCTCATAGAGTCCTTGGAAATGGAAGCTTGGCTACCTTTATCTCTCCTTGGAAGCTTTGTCTTATGGCTTAGCTTGGCTTAAAATCAATTTAGCATGGTAACACTAATTTCTTTAAGCTTTTATAACTAATTTAGCATTATAACTTTTCATCAAAAAAGCTTATAAATGATGTCGTGAGGCCCATTATTTATATATTTTTACATTTGATCATAATCAACCGCAGTCATCCATCTTAAGATTGAGATGTGTGGTTGAGGACTAATTCAATTTTTGAAATTAAGTTTGTAATTATAATCATCATGACATTAGAAGAAGGGTAAATTAAGAGGTATGAAGGACATCATGAAAGGCATTGATGAGGCATGGGAAGCATGAATCATAATATTTGTGGCATTTATGGCCTAGGGATGTCTTCCTAAGAAATAAGGTCACTTGATGATGCAGATATTCAATATTCATTTATAAAAACAAGTATTCAACAAGTTTCCATGGAATTATTAATTAGGCCTTGATTTGGGTTAATTAGCTCTTAAATATAATTAAGCACATTGTGCACAAATTACCTAAATTGATCAAAATGCCTTGTTATTGGTCCAAAATTTGACTGGATTAGAATTAGAAGGAAATGTTAGATGCATTGGAACCATAATCCCATTTATGATGTTACAAATACCAAATAATAATGGCACAATTCTTGTGGAAAATATTTTATATAGAAGAGCAATCCAAAGCACCCAAGTGTAAATTTGGCATTTTGACTCGAAATGATCTGATCAAAGTTAGTTGGCCCATAAATTACATTGCCCCATTTAGGGATACCCTGACCAAATTAGTACTTTAATATGTTAGTTTCACATTATTTAACATGTTTTAGTGTTTTTAGGCCAAATTACATGTTTTAGGTGGAAATTAGCTAAAAGCCTAATTGGAGGTTATCGGTGGACAGATACAGGTCTCTATAGTTTTCCCTTATTTGGGAAGGCATTGTAGGATATAAGCATAGTAACATATTCTAAAATAATTAAAAGGTCTTATACACCTATAACTATAATGATGATAAACTAACTGTATGATGCCCCCTTAAGGGAAAGGTTGGCATAAGTAGGTCAACAAACGATCCCTTGAAAAGAAAGAAGTGAAATGAGGGGACCAAAGAAAGGAAATATGATGGAAAAAAACACAATGATACTAAAAATTTACTCAAAATCATTGATAATGAACCTGGGACGGTGTGTAATGATTTGCCCAAAGGTGGTTATAAGCATTGTACCCCGATAGTGGTAATGTGGTATGATAACATAGTGATTTACCCAAAGGTGGTTTATAATCATTGAGAAGATGGAGCTACCCTAGTTAGGATAGACAAACAAGATAATAGCATGCCTCTGTATAGGCAAAAAAATCAAAGTGGTGATAACACAATGATTTACCTAAAGGTGGTTATAATCATTGAGAAATGCAAGTGGGATGATGTGTAATGATTTGCCCATAGGCAGTTATAATCATTGGACCCTGATTATGGAAAATGTGATAAACTTGGTCGAGGATGGTGATAACTTAACACAGAGGGTAATGATGAATTGGAACAACCTACTAGTAGGGAGATGCACATCTAAACTAATAAAGGTTGAAATTATTTTGTAGTTAATTACTTTGTTTGGGATATGATTGGGAGTGAATTGGGATGTTAGTGTCAAAGAGATGCCACCATTACTAAATAGACTTCTTGAAGCTAAGGTTTGTTATAGCATGTAATATTAGGATTTATGATAGAACACCTTAAAGACTTGGCCAAAATATGCATAAGGACTAACTCCTATAATCCAATAGTCAATAAAAAATAATGCACCAATGATATAAACCATGATGACAATGTAAACATATGAATATGGATGGATTTGAGTATAAGTGTGGATAAGGAATCACCCAATGAACACACATAAACTAAATCAATGTAATAGTGCTGAAAGAAAACAAACAAACAAACAAATAAAATAAGTAAAATAAATAAACAAAAAACCTTACAAACATTGCCCCTAAAAAATAGGTGATAACTTAACAAACAAACAAAATGGGGGAATATAAGAAAGGGAAGGCAGTGGCTAAACTATCTCCATATGCACTAGGAAAGTGAATGCTACCTACATAGTTCCATGGATGTAATATCTAATATAAAACTTTAGGCCAAATGTAGTTCTCCCAATGAATGGGAAAAAAATGATAACTAATGAAAAAAATAGAATGGATGTGATAGAATAATAGGAATGGTCTTGCAAAATAGAAAGTATGTGAGAGAAAATGCCAAAAAGGATGGGGAAACTAAATGACAAGTGATTTTCTTCTAACTTAGTAAGGGTTCCCAAAATCCTTAAGGCAAAGAAGTGGTCAATGTTTTTGTTCTTTTCTACTAATTTTTTAAAATGTTTTTAGAATTATTTGAAGTATTTCAACTCAATCAATAATGACGAGACACCAAATGGTTCAAGCTCATAAAATGGTGATAGAATTCAAACTAAGGTTACTCAAAAAATGATGAGATCATGGTGTAGGTTTCTCACAAAATGGTGAGAGCATTGGGAAAAGGGTGACTAAGCTGAACTCAACAAGTATTAAGCACTACCTACATAGTCCCAAAGTAGGACCTCAAGTCACTATAGTTCTACCCTTTTAGAAAAGGAATCCAACTAGTGTAGTAGTCAATTCAAATAAAATAAGCACAGTTGGTAAAAATTCATAGTATGGCATAAGAAAAGGCAAGTTGGTACATCAAGGCTTAATGTTGCCCCTAGTTTTCCTATAGGTTGTTATAAATAGGACACAACAACATAGATCAAAGGTACTAATTTTCCCAAAGGTGGTTATAATTAGTAACAAGACCAGTGGTAAGAAAGGTCTAACAAATGAAGGATGCAATTGTTAAAAGTTTTCATACTATCCCAAAATATGTTATATCTGAAGTACTTAAATTAACTAATGAATTGATCAGATACCTTGATGCTAAAATTGTGTAATGAATGACAAAAACCAAGATCAAATGGGTTAGGCTTTATAATATATTGGGTTGATAGAATGGAAGTAGAAAGTGGATATAGTAAAGAGATAGATAAGGATGGTATTGGTACAAAGAAGAATAGTGATAAAATGGCATAACTAAAATGGTCCTTACAAATAATACACCTTAGCACTCAAACATAGTATCACTTGAGATGAATAATATTCATTAGTTCTAAAATTCCATCATTATTTGGTGTGGCAAGCATGTATGCTCCTAATCCATAATCTGTAGTGATGATGAAAGGCCCTATCCAATTTGGTTTGAATTTCCCTTTATGCTTCTTCTCAGTCATGGTATTCTTTTGTTTTTATTTAAGAACAAGATCACTAAGTTCAAATGTTCTATACTTAACACACTAATTATAGTGGCCTTTGAGTCATTTCTGATATACTTGAAGATTGTTGAGCATGGTTGTGTATTTTTCATCAAGTAGATCTAGCTCTTACAGGTGAGCTACTTAATAGTCATGATCATCTAGAACATGCTTAAAAGAGATGCATAGTGAAGGTAATTTGACCTCAATGGGAAGGATAGATTTAATACCATAAATAGGTGAGTATGGGGTGGTTCCTATGGGGGTAAAATGATTGGTATGGTATACCCAAAGGGCATGGAATATTTGGAGGTGCTAATCTTGACCAACATCATTGACAAACTTTTTGAGAATGTTAACAATGGTTTTATTGGATGCCTCAATTTGTCCATTACCTTGAGGGTAATATGCTATAAAAAAATATGGTGTGATGTTGTCTTCAGTACATAGATGCTATACATCCTTGTTCTTAAATGATCTTATATTATCAGATATAATGTTAGAGGGGATATCATATCATTAGATGAGATGATTGAAGATTAATTTGGAAATTTTCTTTCCAATCATTTAAGTGAGGGATATAGTTTCAACCCACTTAGTAAAATACTCAACAGTGGTAAGGATATGTTTATGGCCATTAAATGAAGTGGGGTTAATCTTCTTAATGAGGTAAAGTACCCATTTAGAAAATGGCCATGGTATCAACATCAATTTTAGAGTTTTTGCTAGGGCATGAATTAGATTAGCATGTTGTTGACACTTATCACACTTTTTTACATATGTAGTGGTATCTACATCCATTATGGGTCAATAATAACTAGTATGTAAAAGAATTTTGGATAGGATTACCCTACTAAAATGAGCTCCACATACTCCTTCATGACCTTCTCTTAATGCTAATGTAGACTCTACCAAATTTAAACAATGAAGTAGAGTTCCATCAAAACTATGATGGTAAATGGTGGATCCAACTAGAGTTTAATGAGTGGAATGATGAATGAAGGCTTTGGTTTGTTTTCAAGATAGGTGAGGTGGTATAACATGGTCATGAAGGTATTTTATAGGTCTGAGTACCAGATACAATTAGGACCAACAATATCATGAATCATAGCAATGATTGAAGGTTCATGAGCTGGTGCTAATAAATTCTCAACAAGGAATTGATAATCTCTAGCTTTATCTATTTGTCAAATAAGAGATCCAATAGTAGCCATGGCATATGTAGTTTTGTTACTAGACCTTGGTATGTGTTCAAACTAAATGCTGACAATTTGCTTTTTAAGAGAGTCAACCATGGATTTATATGGAACCAGCTTGTCATCTTTGGTCTAAAAATGATCTTTAACCTGATTGATGATTAACAAAGAATCACTACAAACTTAGAGATGAGATATATTCTAATGCACTACTTATCAAAGTCCCACAATAAGTGTTTCATACTCAGCTATGTTGTTTATATAAGTAAAGTTGATTTTGAATAATTTAGGGGTTAAATCCCCCTATGGTGTAATAAATAGTAGGCCTACACCTGATCAATGTGTAGTGAATGAACCATCAATATATAACTACTAGGGATGTTCCTTAAGGGGTGTGTTAATGATGATCATTATGGATTCATCAAGAAATTGAAATGTGAGTGGCTGAGTGTTTGAGAGGTGCTTTAGCAAGTTGATCTATAATAACTTGTCCTTTAATTACCTTCTAATTAACATAGTCTATGTCAAACTCACTAAGAATCATGATCCATTTATCCATTCTTCCTTTTAAATTTGTTTTAGATAGTAGATACTTGAGTGGATCTACTTTTTAAATGACCATGGTATTATTATTTAACATGTAATGGCACAGTTTTTGAGCTATGAAAACCATGGCTAGACAAGCTTTTTCAATAGGTGCATAGTTATGTTCATATGTGACCAAGGTATGATTGAGGTAGTAAATAGTGTGATCCTTTCTATTTTCATCATGTTGAGCCAAGAGTGCCCCCAGAGTGTGGTTTATAGCTAATAGGCATAAAAAGATTGGCTTTCCTGGCATAGGAGGTAATAAAATAGGTAGATTGACAAGATAATCTTTGAGCGATTGAAAAGTTGTTTGGTAGGGATCATCCCAGTGAAATGCATCTCCTTTTTAAAAAGGTGTGTAAATGGGTGGCACTTTTTTGCTAACTGAGAGATGAAGCATCAAATTGGTGGCATCTTGGTTATAGCATGGACTTTAGCCAGATCAACTTCAATACCTCTATGAGACATAATGAATCCAAGTAATTTTCTTAAATTTACACTAAACACACATTTCTTTAGATTCAGTTTGAATTAGTACTCTTATAGTCTTTCAAATATCTATGCAACATTATTGGATGGTCAACCTTAGTTTTAGATTTTCCTAATATGTCATCAACATAGTCTTCAATAATGTCATGCATCATATCATGGAATATGATATTCATGGCCCTTTGATACATAGATCTAGCATTCTTAAGTCCAAATGGAATTACCTAATAATAAAATTTTCCCCATGGAGTGGTTAATGTAGTTTTATGGTGGTCTTCTGGTGCTATTCTGATCTAGTTGTATCCTAAAAAGCCATCTATGAGTGAAAGCATTTCATAACCAGTTAAGGAGTCAATGATCATGTCAATATTAGGAAAGTGTAAATCATCTTTAGGATAATCTTTGTTGATGTCTCAAAAATTAGTACAAATTCTAATCCCTTCAAGATTTTTGCTAATAGGTACCACATTAGAGATCCATTCTGAGTAATCAATGGATCAAATACATTTTACTTCTAAGAGTTTTTCCAACTCTTTCTTTACTAATATAGTAAGGTGAGGATGCATCTTACGTAGCTTTTGTTTTACCATTTTGGTGTCAAGATTAACCATAAGGTGGTGTAGAACCAAGGTAGGATCTAAACTTGGCATGTTAGAATAGGCCCATGCAAAAATATCCAAAAACTCTCTCAACAAAGCTACAAACATGTCACGTTCCTCCTTAGTGAGGGACTGCCTAATTTTATCCATTTTAGGTCTAATGAAGTCCTAATATTTACCTATGTTGTTTCCTCAACTAAAAGGGTCAAACCATTTCTAGGAGAGTATGTAGTGACTTAAACTATTGAATTATGTTAGGGTCCTCCATTAGGACTTGCTCTTCAACTTATCCTAGGCATGATGAATTTGAATCCCCTAATTGAAGATCTAGCCATGTGACAAAAATAGTTAGAAATTCTTGAAGAATTTGATCAAATACTTGTTATTTCTCAAAACTGAACTCAGATCTATAGGCAAGTTCATTATTGGTGGTCTCCTAGTCTAAATTTGAAGAAGAATGAACACCCCCATCTAACATCACTTGAGATAAGTTTTCACCACTAGACTGGCCTTTATCTTTAATTTTTTCCTAGTCAAAAAGTGCCTCAAAGAGGTTTTCACTTTGGGACCTCAATGTTTTACTTATTTATTTTTGGCTAAAGGTGTTCACTTGTTCTCCAAAATAGGCTACAGGATCCAGTGTGATTGAGAACCCTAATTTTTTATCTTCCAATGGAACATTATCTCTAAGGCATACAAAGTCGTAAAATGCCTCATCATTCTGGAACTCATCAATTGGTAGACTAGATTATTGTTGGTCCCAATCTATCACTTGGGGATATTATAATGGCAATGGGTTGTGATGAATGGCCAGGGTAAGGGTACAAATGGTAGTGTTATCAAACAGGTTGGTTTTAGTTAGGTTATCAAAGGTAAGGCTATGATCAGACTCTACTTGACTATCAACATCATCACCACTAGTCATTGGTGATGAATTTTGAATAATATATGTGGGGTCACCCCCAGGTAGTTTAAATCCAAGTCTATAAGGTCTTTTATACTTAGTTATGGAAATTGTCTCGATGGTTCCTTGTTGAATTGGTCTAAGGCCTCTTCCTTCATAATTGTGATGCTCCATGATCCTATTAGTAATAGGATATTTTATACTTTTATAAAATTCAGCTTGGTTGTCATTATATAACCATGATTCGTCTCCTTCAAGAGGGTCAGGTTCTAGGCCAGATATTGGTATAAATATGATAGGTCCCTTATCTTTGTTATTTTATGGCCAATGCATATGTGAGGTGACTTTAGGTCACCCAAAGGTTTTCAAATTCTAAAGTAGATTGGAAATATGAAATGTATCATGGGTCACATATTCTCCTGATTTATTATCTAAAATGGTGAAATTATTAGAAGCTTCAGGAGGTGGTATTTGGGAAAGAGAATGCATGGTGAAGGATCAATAAGTATAGCCTTTCCTTTATCTTACTTGTAACTTGGATTCATGCCATATTGATAATTATATCTTTGAAATTTGGCCTTAAGATGCTTGTAATGTTCATATGGGTGTAAATCTCCTGGAATATTCACTTCCATCCCTGAGTGGGAAAACTTGATACATTAGTGCAATGTTGATGTAACTACATGAATATCATATAACCAAGGCCTACCTAAAAGCATATTGTATGATAAATCAAGATCAAGCACATGTAAAAGTGTATCATGGGTCAAAGGTCTAATGATAACTAGCAAACTAATGGTGCCTTATGACTCTCTTTCCTAATTATCATAATCTTTGATAGTTATTGTTTTTGGTTGGAGATTTACCATTATGTACCCAAGAAGCTTGATGAGCATTAGAGACATTATATTGAGGCCAAATCCATTGTCTATAAGGACATGTTTCACTTTATGCCATCTGATATAAACTTTTATGTACAATGGGTTATTATGAAGTAGGCCAAGGGAAGACATATCACTTTGGTTGAATGTGACTTGTTGGGTTGGAGCTATGTGTCCAACCAAATCTTGGAAGTTATCAGGTGATATGTCACTAAAAATAGTGGATTGGGTCAAAAACTAATTCAAGATGTTTTTGTGGATTATTGACATTCATAGAAAATTTAAAATAGAAATTTGTGTTGGTGTCTTCTATAATTGTTCCATAATATCAAACTTATTATCTTGGTCAGTAGTGAATGGTTTATTTTGAGGCTAAATAGTTGGTTGGATGATAGGTAAAGTGGTGAATGGTTTTGGGCCTAGGATAGTAATCTTTGACCTCTAAGTTATGATTTAAAAATCAAGATTAAATACTAGATTATTATTGTTAATAAATGTTGGGGAGGGTGTGGGACTAGATAGGATAAGTTTTGGTTACCAATGCACTTGTATGTGGTCACATGGCAAGAACAAGTTATCACTATAAGATCTAAAAGGGGAAGTCCTAGTTTATTGGTTTGCCTATATGCACTCCTAGGTCAAAGAAGGATTATCCATCTGATTTGGCTTAATATTATTGTTAAGCAATGGTCTAAGCCGATTAGTACTTGGTCTAAGATTAATGGAGATGGTATTAATGCTACCCCCTACAATACAACCTACAACCCTATTGTAGTCATGTGCAACTATATGGTAGGTTTGTTGTTCTTTATCTTTCTAACCTTGGTTTTGTCTATTATTTTATCATTATGGGTTCTGCTACTTATTTTGTTGGTTCTATTGGTTCAGTCATTGATTTTGATACTATTGATTTTGTTGTTGCACTGGCCATTATTGTTATTACTAATTATTTTACTAATATTTATTATTATGTCAAGGGGAGGGGTTTTTATACATCTCAAGCATTTGATTAGAATTGGTAGAACCATTATCCAATTTTATCTCCCCATTCTCTAACATATTCTCAATTAAATTCTTGATTTGGACACATCTTCATAGATTATACCCATTGACCTCATGATAGTCATAGAATTCATTTTCATGATACCAATCAAGATAAGGAATGCCTTGTAGATAATGCTTTTGTATATGCCAACTAATTAGATTAGTAGTAGCAAGCTTGAAAAATATAGATTCAATAGGTTCTCCTAGGTTACTAAAGACATGACATGTAGACATGATTCTTCTAAGAGGAGGGGTTTGCAATGGTAATGACTATTGTATTTGTTGTGAAAGTTTTGGTTGTTGTGTTTGTGGCATTGTTTGGAGAGGTTTCTAGGTAGGAATAAGCTGAAAATGTGGTATAGATGATGTTTACATAGTTTACACATGATATAATTTGGTTACTCCATTTCCCACAACATTTTTATTTCAGTTGAATTACCTCAGTCTTTATTGGTTATTAGCCTGTGCTAGTTGTGATGCCGCTTGAATAGGATGTTACTATTAGCCATTTCCATAATTGGTATAATTAAGTTTGATGACTCCTTTATTGATGATCACCCACTAAATCAATAAACCTTTATAAATTATCTCCTTGAATGTATGTGCACATTATAGTTCTAGATGATAGGCTATCTCACTATGAAATTTTTTGGTAAACATGGTGGCTAATAGTTTATATGGTAAAATATGGGTGAAAAAACTTTCAAGGGCTCTCCATCACTATAAATAACTTGTAAAACTCTCCCCATCTTTTTTCTTTGCTCATGTTAGGTCCACTAATGAAATCTCATGTTTGAGATTATAGGAAAAGTGTTGCACAAACTTATCAAAAAGATCATCAAAATATGTTACTAAATTTTTGGGAAAATTCAAAAACCAATCCAAGGTTTTTCCAGCCAAGCTTCTTGGAAACAACATAAAAAGGCATATGTCACTATATGCCACTAGTTGACATGAGACAAAGAATTTAGTCAAATGAGCCTTAGGGTCACCTTTCCCTTTGTATTTATTGAATTTTGGTGGTTCATATCATGGAGGAAATGGTATCTAAAAATAATCCATGTTGAATGGATAAGAACATACATCATCCAATTTAAAATTTTTAGTTTGTTTACAAACTTGAATGGTAGTAATTGCATCCTTCATTTGTTACATTTCTTGGGATAGGAAACTAGATGTAATATCAGTTTGAGGGAAAATTTAGGTTTGGATAGATGGTTTGGAGGTCACAAGTGGGACACTTTGACCATGGTACAATGGAGATACCTATTGGGGTATATTGGTTGGGTTGGGGAATGGACTAGGAATATGCATACGTGGATTAGGATGTACATGAAATTATACATTTGGTTCCTAGATGTTCTAATTTATGTTGGTGATAAAGGTTTGACTTAGAGGATTTTGTGGTTGGGATGAAGAGATATAACTATACTATGCCTATTTTGGTTGAAAAGGGACATGCTACTGACTAATCAAACCTTTTTGTTGAGTGGGAACTTGTGAACCAAGACCCTGTCTCTAGATTTGTGGCACATTTTGAACTAATTGTTGTTTAGTAGGTATATTAAAAACATGGGGATATCATTACTACATGAATCCCTATAAGGAAGTGAAATTAGGATGTAGATTTGACATCTATTATTGACCAATATTTGAATGTTGTTGACTAGTCATTGTTTGGTTTTAGATTGGCATATTAGTCTATGACTAAAGAGGTATGTTTGTTAGTACCTAGTGAGGTGGAACATTAATTTCACTTGATTGAGGTGGTAATGTTTTTTTCCTCTATTGTGTTGATATACTAAGTTGTGTCTACTGTTGTGGAATACTACTCACTACCAATTGAGGGGGAGTAGAATTTGTCACATTCTATCTTTGAGGTGTGACATTGGCCATTGTTTGATTACCTAACCCTATAGGTTGTGCACTTGAGAAGCATCTAGTTGAAGCTAGGGTGTAGAAACTCATATTCTTTGGTATGATGATCTGCTCATGGGATCAACTATAGGCACATGTTGTTGGCTAGTTATTTGTGCATTAGTACCACTTTGATCCAAGTTGGATGTTGTTTGCACATTATCTACTATGTTTGGCTCACTATTCAGTGTAGAGGCCAAAGACACTTCTTCAATAATAGGCATATGCATCAAGTCATCTATCAGAGTGGTTTGTACGAATGGGTTGGAATTTGGATTATCTTGTCTAGTTAATTCTATCAACACTCCTATTGAAGGTAATAGGTCAATGAGAGGTTTACTTACCATGTTCATTTTATTAAAATCATGTGTTAGATTTAGATATGTTTGATATGTTGTCTACATTTGTTTAAAGTGTTCTTCTATGATGTTTTTGCCTTGATCAGATATATTAGGATCTTGGTAGTGTTCTTCTATGATGTTTTTGCCTTGATTAGATATATTAGGATCTTGGTACATTGTTTGGACTAGAGCCATAGGATTGTTAGAAGAAGCCTATTGATAATAAATGATATTGTAGGGAACTCTTACTAGACTTGGTAAATTTTCATGGGGGAAGTCTACTGGAAACTTAGCCCCCACCTCTATGGCTCTAATCAAAATTTTGTATTTGTTCTCTAAAAAATGTCTCTCAAACAAAAATGGATCATATGTGGAAGCCATATTAGTAGAATATGACTGTTGAGAAACTAGCTCATCCACTATGGGTATTGTATCTAGGTATTGCATGATTTTCTCTTGGTCCTATTCTGAATAAGGTAGTGTGTTAACCAAATAGCTAGCCAATGGATCTTAGCTTTATGCTCTTGATTGAGTATTATAAGAGGGATAAGAATCCATCTCATAAGTAATATTATCTGCATATGTGTCTTACACCATTTCTTCCTATGTAACTACATTACTAATCCCTAGATTGTACATGAGTCAGTGTAGGAATGTGTGTTGGGATTCATAGTCAATGTTTTTTTGATAAAAGGTTAAAGAGTTCTACAAAATCTAAAAAGGATATAATCTAAAACAAATGATACCTTCAACTTGGTCTAGATTTTTCAAAATGATCAAAGGTTTATGTAAATATTTGTGAGGAAACAAGCTAGAGTGAAGTATCTAATGTTTCACTATTCACATAAAGGTAAGCAAGTAAATGGACCAAAATCAAAATGCCAAACTCTAAGGTCAAAGTATTTCAAATCATTCTAATCTAGGAATTTAAAAGTTGCTAGGTATTTTGGCCAAATGTGGCATCAAAATCTAGGCTCAAATAAGGCATGTGCTAGGACTCTTGGCCAAACAGTGTCAAAAGCTAGACTTTGAAAATATATGAAAGTTTTAATATAATGGATTTTGAATACTTGTAACAAACACTAGGCATTTGATTATTGGATGTGAACTTGATCAACTAGGTATAAGATATGAAATAAAAGACACTTTAGCAATAGTTTACTTTCTCACAAAAATGGTATAAAACTTGGTTCTATTTGACAAATAGGCTAGACAAAGGTGAATAGTATAACTATGTTTTAGACAAAGGATCACAAAAAGTACACTTGTATTAGTTTGAAAATGTAGGAACAAATTTTAACCCTATGCAATAAGGTCTATGAAATAATATTCAAAATGTTTTGGGCAATGTAATGATTCTATACTACCTAAAAAGGTGTGATAAAAAGGTTTGTTTCAAAATCTCTCTAAGGCAAAGATGTTTTCCTACAATTTTGATAGCATAATACTATCTTTCTTGACTCAAAATGTTATGGTGCATAGACTTAAAGTGCAAGTCTTTAGCACAAAATGGCTTAAGTTTATTAAGTGATGACAATGATTATGAGTCTTAAATAGCCTTTAACCCAAATTCAAAATTAAACCTAAGTTCCCTCAAGTTTAGTACAAATGAAAAACCCACTTAACACATCAACCCTATGAACTTATAAAGGTGTAATTCCAAATTTAGACTATAAATGAAGGACTTAAACAACTTTGGTAAAGGTCTAGACTCAATTAGGTAGCATGACTATGCCAACGTGGATGATATGACTCTCAAGATTTTGATGAACTTTTAACAAGGCAAATTGATGATCTCACTCATGAAGCATAATGCCTCTTTGTTCAAGAAAAAAATTGGACTATGTGTTTGGTTTTGGATTATTTTTTTACACTAATTTTTTACTCCAAACAAGACTTAAATCTAGGACAAGACCAAATAATTAATCACCCTTATACTCTAAACTAACAAGGCTGCTTGGTATTGTTAGAATCCATCAATATACATCATTTGAGAGGATTTTAAGTGTTCATCCAAAAGTAAATGCACATTATATAGTAGGGTTTTTACACCCCACCCCCTTCTCTCAAATGATGGTACTATGACATGGACCTTGAGGTGCACCTTTCACCAATAATACTTCTGTGATAAGTGGGGATTTGTCTAAAATATAAAAAGTTTCCAAATGATCTAGGGGAATCAATTTCACAATGACTTTCACACCAAAAAATGCAAAATAAAATCATAGATTTTGGGTCCATATCACTTGGCTTATTGTAAAAAGGTCTAGTCCTTTTTGTAACCACTACATCCTATTGTTTGCTTAGTGTAGTGTGATGTCCAAAGTGCCACTACATCCTGTGTGTAACTTTGAAGGAGCCAAATGAAGTCAATGCTGAGAGGTGAGACCCTAGGTCAAAACTTCCCTAAATAACTTGCAAGAGGTGATGAAGTCCCCCTCACAAGCCAAGATGCATAAATAAATAAATCATGAAAGTAAAAAGACTTCAGGATCATTTTCAAGATTACCCAAACTTTGATGAGTTTTTGGGGAGTGCTTTAGATGACTTTATTTCTAAGCCTTGGACTAGGATACTTGTAATAGGAATGGTGATTTTGATGCCAAGGGTTCCCTATCGGGGACAAATGGAAGAGCATACACACAACATTCCTCTTTTTTACAAAAAAAGATTTCATTAAACAACTATTATAAACAAGAATTGAAAAGTGTATTCAATTTTAAGCCCAAAATGAAATATTTGGTGGTGTTCATTTGACCCCTTGGTCCTAGTTACAAAATTTTAAAAACATTCACCAAAAACACCTAAATACTTTGTTAAACACCAAAACAAGGTTTCTAATTGATTTTTAAGCATGCAAAATTAATTTAAACATATTTTAAGAAAATATCAAGCTTGGTCCTACAAAAAAATTGTTAGCATGTCCTTTAGATTTGAAGCTCCTTTTAGCTTGAAATAATAAACTTTAGAAAAGTAGCTCTCGGGTCTATGTTTTTTGGAAAAACATAGTGATCGATGTCAATTATTACCACCAACATCAGTTACTTTGGCTAACCAATATTAGTTAAGATAGATAATCGATGTCGATATTACTTGTTAATGTTATTTACTATGTAAAACTGTGGTAAACAAAAATGGCAAAATAAAGTTAGAAAATCAATTTGTAAGAGTTTTAAAGGCTCAAATAAATATTTTAGAGTTGAAAAATGATCTCCTTCATGTGTAAGATGTGTTTATTCCCATCGATCATGCCATTATGTGATCTAGGAATTTGACTCAAGAGAGGATGATTATTATGGTTTTAGTTCCAAAATGAAATAAACACACTAATAACATAACATATCTAGGCCTAGACACTAGGGAGAGCTTAGTTAATAAAATAAAATGACAAACACAACTAAAAATTAAGGGATTAAATATAAGAGTTCCTTCACCTTCCTTGGATGCTCCAAATGCCTTTGTAGTGGTGGTGTGCTTGGCTTGTGCTCATGAAGTCCTTAGAAATGGAAACCTGGCTACCTCCATCTCTCCTTACACCTTTGTCTTTTGGTTTGGCTTGGCTTGGAATCAATTTTACATGGTAACACTAATTTATTGAAGCTTTTATAACCAATTTAGCATTACAACTTTGCATCAAAAAAAATTAGAAATGATGTTTTGATGCCTCTTATTTATAAATTTTTGGATTTGATCAGAATTAACCTCAGCCATCCATTTCAAGATTGAGATGTGTGGTTGAGGACTAATTCAATTTTTGGATTTAAGTTTGTAATTACCTCATCATGACATTAGAATAAAGGTCAATTAAGAGGCATGAAGGACATCATGGAAGGAATTGATGAGGCTTGGGAGGCATGAATCCTCATATTTATGGCATTTATGGCCTAGGGATGTCTTCCCAAGAAATGAGGTCACTTGATGATGTAGATATTCAATATTCATTTCTAAAAACAATTATTCAACAAGTTTTCATGGAATTATTAATTAGGCCTTGATTTGGGTTAATTAGATCTTAAGCATGATTAAGCACATTGTGCACAAATTACCCAAATTAATCAAAATGCCTTATTATTGGTCCAAATTTTTATTGGATTGAAATTAGAAGGCAATGTCAGATGTATTGGAACCATACTCCCATTTAGGATGTTTCCAATAACAAATAACAATGGCACAAGTCTTATGCAAAATATTTGATAGGGAAGAGCAATCCAAAGCACCCAGGTGCAAATTTAGCATTGTGACTCAAAATGATCTGATGAAAGTTAGTTGGCCCATAAATTGCATTGCCCCATTTAGGGATACCCTAACCAAAATCAGTACTTGAATATGTCAGTTTTACATCGTTTAACATTTTTTAGTGTTTTTAGGCCAAATTGCATGTTTTAGGTGGAAATTCACCAAAATCCTGATTGGAAGTTATTGGTGGCCAAATTTAGGCATCTATAAAAACCACCTCAAATCATAGTCCTTGAGGCTCCTTGGAAATAGTTTAGTCAAAATTTTATCATTTGAATCATAATCAAGTCACGTTACATAAAAGGTTTGTAGATGTTGTTCAGGATCACCGTTTCCATCATAACATGTGAACTTAGGTGCAAAAATTCTAATTGTGAAGGGTACAAAGAGATCCCAAGTGTAAGAGGGTTATGAAAGACATCTTACAAATCTATATCATGTGAAGACTTTAAAGCCTTTTGTTCAATGTTTATAACTTTATCCTATAAGGTATTTACAACTTGAAGAAGTGATTGAACTATAAGGCCAATGGGATTTTGATTATAAATTTGAGTAGTCACCATAGAGGTTGAAAATATATTTTGAGTAGTAATAGGCATTAAAATTGGTATTTGTGTTGAAACAACAAGTTTTTAATAGATGTATCAATTGTGGTTTTAGGGAATAAATATTGGGACACATAGTTTGTGCCCCCATTACATGTATTAAGTTTTAGTGTGGGATAAGTTATAGTACCTTATATATATTTAACATTACTAGGTAAGGAATCCTTTGTTTTATCATGTTTGCTTATTTCATCTCTTATAAAATATAAAAATGCATCTATTAATCCATTGTTTTTGTTGAGACAAGTAATCAATGATTCTTTATCTTCTATTTGGAATCAAGTTTTTTCACTAATATTTTCCATTGCTTCACAATGAAAAGATTAAAATTCGAAAAATAGTACAATAATTAGAAAAATTTATAAAATGGTAAGTGACCTAAGATTTTATATTCAAAGATCATGTTCACTAAATATTTAACCCTAATTTAGATATGGATCTTATTTAGTAGTTAGGGTTAAGAATATATAAATGATAGGTCACAAAGGTGAATTTCATATCTACAATAGGCTAATTAATGTGCTAAACTTAGATATACCATATGCTAAATTTTTATGTTGAGATAGGCTATTAATGAAAAGTACAACTATGCTAGATATATAAATGATAGAAAATAAATTATTTAGATGTTTTTTATGCTAATACATTATTGGATCTGGTATATATAAAAATTAGGTAGGAAGATAGTTCTAGATCAATCATCATATTTTGGGTCTAGTGCCTCTGGCTCTCAAAACACTTGCATCAGACTAGGAAAGTTATATAAATACTAGTATCTAGGTTCAATATTAGTGTCCTTTACATAATATGCACTCAAACAAGATATAAACACCTGGATGCTTCTAGGTTTGACTTTGCCTTCACTTTGGTGTATTCAGATCTAGGTCATCGATTTTCACTCTTGGTGAAATATAAAAACCCTAGCTTTGCATCTTTAATATGACCTTAGGGGTAAATGGGTTAGTGGGAACATAGTGTAAATTTGACCCACAATAATCCCATTTCCAAATGGCATTTCCTACATATCCAATACTCTAAAAAAGGTCCTTATACTCATGTAGTTCTCCCCTACATTTTGGCTTGTGTGTGAATCATGTAAATGTGTCAAACAATTACAATAAAGATCTAGCTTGTAACTTGTAAACTATAACCTTATGACTACTCCTTTATTAATTTAGAACTATCATTGGGTTGTTATTTTTATCATTCAAATTTGTTCCCCTAAGAATTTTTATCAATTCTTTTAACTTAGATGGTAGAAATGGAATTACTTATAGGCTATGGGTGGCCTAAATGGTGAAGTGAATCTCTAGATTGGGATAGCTCCCTTTATGATTCACTTGAATTGATACTAAATTTACTAAGATTTTAAGGAAAAGGGGTAAAACAAGGCTAAAACCAAAAATAAACATAGAGGTGATGCCTATTATTGCATTATGAATGAAAATATTACAACCTAATTCTACAACTTCAAGATAACTCTTTAAACATAAGTGTTTCATACAAAGGTTATGGTTGTTATAATAGCTAGGTTGAGGGATCATGTTGTATAAGAAAAGACATGAATGATATTTACACACTTTGGACTCAGTAAAACCATTTAATACACATCATATGACCTAAAAAAAGATGATTAACTCACATAAAGGCATGATTGAAGAGGATAAATGTAAGGAAATGAAACAACTATCACTAACATTCATCAAAAATCCATCTCCAAAACACTATATGATAGATGAAGAAAGTATAACTCAACTTGAATTAATTTTAGAGGTAATAAATAGGTATTAAGTTTTGCATGGCTTCACCATATACACTTTTAGGGTGATTTTTATGAAACATCTACCTACTTATATAGGAAAAACATCTAGAGCTCGAGGTTTGAATTGGCTTTGCCCACTAATGGGGTAGTTACAAATTCAAATCATGACTAGAGATGTCAGTTAGAGGGAGTGGGAATTTCCTCTAGATTACCATGGCCATGTCTACACAACTATCTACCACATCCCCTTAAGCCTATATTTTTCCTTTATGATCACACTTGATTTTTATCTTCATGTGCTCATTCCCATGATGACTCAGGCTATATTCCATTGAATTCTAAAAAATTTCTACTCATTTCTTAGTCAAGGTTTCTACTCCATGAATGATTATGTGAATAAAATTAGTTACACAACCTAATCATGAATTTGACATATGGATAGGTGAAATAGGCCATTAAATTTACCATGAATTAGTGCCAACTATATGCTAAGGAACCTTTTCATAGTAGGTTTCAACCATGTCTCAACATTAATATCATTTTGTTCTATAAAATTTTTGATAGTTAGGTAGACGATCAAATTTAATCCATTGCCTTTCTAGCTACATAGCCAGTGTTACCTTTTGATTAGATTACATACTTAACACATAGATAATTATCACTCTTTCATTTCTATATTGTGCCACATGGCATTATATTATTGGTCAAGCACTCCTACCATTGTATGTTTGGTACATGACACTTCTACATGGACCTTTCTTGCTCTTTCATTGATTTACTACCTCTATATACTAGTCATCCTATGGTGAATTAGGATTTCACCATGTGGCATCACCCTACTTACCCATTATATGAATGCTTAATATATTTGTACCATCTACCGTGGGGATATAGAGCATTAGGATTTCACCATGTAGTGCCATCCCACTCGATTATACTCTGATAAATTGTTACAAGCTACATGAAACATCACAAGACTATGGAGTTATTAGATTACACCATGCAGTGATATCCTAGACACCCACTAACCCAAGGCTTTGACATCTCTCTAGGATATACAAAAATATTTGGGAAAGCAGATTGGAAAGATTGCAACATGTGGAAGCATCTCACTTGCCAAGAATTTTATTGATGTGGAGATCCATTAGTAAAGCTTGAATAAATTTGGTTAAGACTTATAAGTATTTTGGAATAGGTTAAGGACTTTTAGGATCTAACACATGTCACTAGGTGAAGTTTTAGAATCAACTAAGTGTTAAAATGTTTTCAATTATGGGTTAGAGATATTGAGACCTATGTATGGTTGTCGCATGGTACTAGGATGATTAGAATGGAGCCTTTTTGTTACTGACAACCTAGGAATCCATTAAGACATCATCAAGAACCTATCAAATTTAACATAGTGTCCCTAAAATTATCACTAGGAAAAATCCCAAAATGGCTAAGGGTTAAAGAGCTTTTTTGACTGACCAAGCAATTTTTGAATAAAAATGGCTGCTAAGTCTTGTTGAGTGAAATTCAATATGTGTATATGGGCATGTTTTAAAGAATTGACTAAGTGTAAAAAACTTTAATTCCTTCACAACTTCTATTGTTCATACTTTTTACTTGGATAATTTTTATTTGGCATCTATTTTTAGAAAAAAAAATTATGATGATTCTTTGTAGTAATTTTCTCAAAGATAAAACACTTGAACATTATTGTAAAGCCTTCAAAATTTTGTTCAAGATATTTCCTTCACACAATTTTCCTAAAGGATAAAAGATGACAAATTCCTATAAATCTTTAAAAAAAAAATTGGAATGATACTTGTGACTTGTCTATCAATTTTCCAACAGTTTTTTCGAAGACCTACTTCCTTGACACAAAATTCCAAGGCTAAACTTTGAGAACCTGCTAAGTATTTTTTGCATCCTCTTTTGGATTAGTTACTTCTACCAAACTTAGACTAAATGTAGAACCTTGAAAATAATTATGAAACCCCTTTCTTAATTGGACACTACTCTTCAATGGTGACCAACAATGGTCAACATTCTTGGTGACCTTTGTGGGTTATTTTCCTACTTAGCAATCTAGACTAGTAGCCTTATGGATCCTTTGGTCATGGATTCATATAAGCATCAAAAATTCATAATTCCTAGGATTCATAACCCTATCCTAACCTACTCAGCATGATGTTGAACAATTGAAGCCTTAAAACAAACTAAAAATTGAAAAAATATTCTAAAAATAAATACCACCATACATGTGTCAAAGACACTTAGTGGAAGGATAATAACAAAAGTGAATAGACAAACCTATGCCTAAGCACTTAGGGAAAACAAAGATGTAATACATTATTTACAAGGTTACAAAATGATCCTAGTAATATGGTTTTCAATGTATCCCATTGATTGGGATGTTCAACTCTTCTCCATTCAACTTTAAAAGCTGAAAAGCATTATGTTGATTATAGCCAATGATAATATATAGAGCACTCCATAATTTTTCAAACTTTGTATTTCTATTAGGCTTGGATCTATCCTCATCCGACTTCAACATAAGGTCTCCTTCTTGATATATATTAGTAAAACTCTTTTTTAAAATTATCTCTTCACTTGGGCTTGATGAAGCTCCATTATACACATATCTTGGTCTCTTATTTCTTTTAATTCTATTAGCTCTATCAACCTAACTGCCATGGCATCCTCTTCCATCATTTCTAGCCAATGGGTAAGTTCTAGAGCTAAAATTTCTAGAGATATAGGTATCCTTACCTCTTTTCCATAAATAAGCATGTAATTAGAATTACCAACAACCCTTTTAGGGGTGATTATATCAACTCACAAAGTTATATTCAACTTGGTATGCCAGGTTCTCTAATTTTCCTTCATAGTCCTCTTGATGATTCTAATCAAAATCTTATTTGTAAACTCTACCAGGCCATTTATTTAGGGATAGTATTTGGATGAGGTGCTCAAATAAATTCCATGCCTAACTACCTAATTAGCTATCATGATGCCAACAAACACCATTGCATTATTAGAGATGATTGTAGAAGGCACCCCAAACCTAGTGATTATGTTTTCCTAGAAGTCTGATACATTGTCTTTAATTACTTCCTTCAAAAACCATTATTTTTGTCCACCTTGTAAAGTATTTGGTGACTATCAATATCCACTTATGTCCTAAACTAGAAGGAGGGTTAATCATCCCTATGAAATCCAAACCTCACTACATGAAGGGCTGATCTACCTCGATGGGATAGAGGGGAAGAGTTGCTAACCTTTGTTTACCAGTGAATAAGGCACATTTTTTACAATTCTTAACCCATACATACACATATCTATATATATTAGTCTAATATTAACCTACCTTCATTATCTTCATGGTTGTAGTCCTTGGAAAAAAGTTTCCACCCAATGATCCTTCATGAAATGATTATATAATCCTACCAATTTGGTTTATTTCAACACATCTTAATAGGATATCATTGACATCTTTCCTAAACATGACACCATCTATAATAACAAAATTAATTTATTGTAATCTATAATCTATTTTTTTGTCCTTATTTAATCCTTGATGGTATTCACTAGTTTGTAGGAAGTTGGCCATCTCTTGGGTCTAGTTGACAGGAAACAAAGGTGCAGATAATTTTTGGCCATCTTGGAGCACTAAGATAATATCCTTATCAATTTTTTAAATTTTAAAATAACTACTCACACAAACCTCATCCTCTTACCAAATTTATGACCTTAATTTTCATGTCATACTCCATCACCTTTGTAATCCATCCTACCCTTTTCTCATTCAAATATTTCTTAGGAGGAACTCTTTGACACTTAGGTGAGAGACAAGTAAATGCACCTTATTTTTAGATAACAAGTGTCTAAAATTATTCAAACTTCTTATGATACTTAGCACTTGATTTTAGACAAATGAATTGTTAAGCATGAAATATACTGAGAGGGGGGGTGAATCAGTATATCATATATCTTATAAAAATTTCACTTAATCAAATTCCACTTAACCAAACATTCAAGATATGCAATAAAACTAAAACAATAAACACCACACAAGATAGAGAGACACTAGATTTAACATGGAAACCCAATGTGGGAAAAAACATGGAGAACAATCTCAAGTATATGAAGGAGCACCAACTCAAATAATAATATTCACAAGCACCAACTTGTAGGAGCACCAACCCCTTTGTTGAGCACCAACACAACAACTATTCATGAGCACCAACCCATAGGAGCACCAACCCCTTTTCTAAGCACCAACATAGCAAAAATTCATGAGAACCAACCCACAAGAGCACCAACCCACATGAGCACCAACCCCTTTGTGTATACCACACAACTATCTCTCAATGTTGCTATCTCAACAAATGATAGTTCATTACAATATCTCTTTCCTCTCTCTCACCTTTGCTCTTCTAAGATATATATAACAAATACAAATCATATTGATCTCTCACAAATGCTCTTATAAGCTAGATATTACTATCTCAAATCAAACTCTATCTCACATATTACAAATGGATTCTCAAGCCTTTATTTATAGCTTTCCAAATGACCTTTGGCCTTCCCCCTTTGTGACCCTTCAATCCTCATGGAAAATGGTGCCAAACTTATATGACCCTTCATATCCTTGCCTTTGAAAATTCATGTGGTGACCCTTCATGAGCAAAAGCATCCTTCCCTCTTTTGTCTTTACCTTGGTGACTTTTCACTTTCCTCAAAGTGTCCCTTCATGAGAAATTGCACCCTTCCTCTTTTATCTTCATTTGTTGACTCTTGGAATTCCCCAAGATGACTCTTCATGGGAAAATGCATCCCATTCTTTTTTTGTCTTTACCCTGTGACTCTTTGACTTCTCCATGGGCCCTTCTTTTGTCTTATATGCAACCAAACAAATATTCGTTAATATTAAATAACTATTAACACACATTAGCCAAGATATAACTATTGCAAACATCATTAAATAAAATGGGGCCTTTATCACCAATAATGCTAGACCTTTGACATCAATGACAATATTTCCAACAATCTCCTCCTTTGTCATTAATGGCAACCTCAATCCTAAAACTGCCACATTTTGTCGCCTGCACATACTATCATCTTAAAACATACAATAACTCCCCCTTACTATAGCAACTTGTACCTATTTATGTACCTATACCTGTACCTATTATTCTCCCCCTTTGACATCAATGGCAAAAGGTCTACCTAGAGCTAACACTTAGCTCTCCCTCAACTGATGTTGAACATCAATGGCAAGAATTAAAAGAAATTACTCCCAACTTCTCTCGTAGATACTCAAATGTGTCTTTTGGTAGTGCCTTTGTGAAAATATCTACAATCTGCTCTATAGTACTAATGTATTCCATCTTAACGTGTTGATATGCAACCTGATTTCTCAAGAAGTGATATCTAATGGGAATATGTTTTGTTCTTGAATGCATTACTAGATTTTTTGAAATATTTATAACACTTGGGTTATCACAAAAAATGTAAATAGGTTCATCATACTTCACCTTGATATCTTCCAAATTTTGCTTCATCCAAAGCACTTGAGTATGACACAATACTGTTGTAATATATTCTACTTCAGCTATAAAAAGTGATACTAAATTTTACTTCTTGCTTGGCCATGATACTAAGTTATCACTAAGGAAGAAATCTCCTCCACTTATACTCTTTCTATCATCCAAGCACCCTACCCAATCTGAATCTGTATAAGCAACCAAAGTGAAATATTTACCTATGGGATACCATAATCCAATGTCCCCTTGATATATCTAAATATTATTTTCACCAACTAAACATGACTATCTCTTGGAGATGAATGATATCTTGCAACCATACCTACTATGTGCATGATGTGTGACCTCGATGCTATCAGATATAAAAGACTACCAATCATAGATCTATACAAAGATTAATCTATAATAGGTGAATCTTCATCCTTGCTCACCTTATTTCCTATACACATAGGTGTGCCAATTGGTGCACAATCCTCAAAACTAAATTTCTTCAACATTTCCTTGGCATATTTACTTTGAGATATGAAAATTCCTTTATTTGATTGAAATATTTGCAATCCTAAGAAAAATGATAATTTTCCAAGTAGAGACATCTCAAATTCTTTTTGCATTCTATCATAAAATTATTTTGTCATCTTTTCAATATTTCCTCCAAAAATGATATCATCAACATATACCACAACAATTAATTGATGATCATCTTCTGTTTTAATGTAAAGATTACTATCAGCAAATCCTCTCTTGAATCCTTGATCTTGTAGGTACTTATCAAGTCTTGCATACCAAGCTCTGGGATCTTGTTTTAATCCATACAATACTTTCTTCAATCTGCATACATGATTACTAATATTCAAGAGAATAAATCCCTCAGACTGCTCAATGTAGACATCTTCTTTAAGATTCCCATTTAGGAAGGTAGATTTGACATCCATCTAAAACACTTTGAAATTTTTAAACATTACATATGCAAGAAACATTCTAATAGCCTCTAACCTTGTCACTGGTGCAAAATTTTCTTCAAAATCTATTCCCTTAATCTAAGCATATCCTTTACATACTAATCTAGCTTTATTTCGGGTCACTTCTCCATTTTCATTCAACTTATTTCTATAAACCCATTTTATTCCTATCACATAATGATCTTTTGGTCTAGGCACTAATTACCAAGTATTATTATTTTCTATTTGATTTAATTCTTCATCTATAGCCTTAACCCAATGCTTATCATGTCTAGCTTCTAAAAAAGTTCTAACTAAATTTTAGATAACAAAGAGAAATTAACTTGCTTAGATTCACTTACTATCGTTCTTCTGGTGTGAATTCCTTCTTTTATGTCCTTGATGATGTCACTTTCATTATGATTTATGTAAACATATTTGGATGGAGTCTTGGTGACCTTTTTCTCCTTCTCCTTCTCCTCATCTTCATCTAATTCTTCAATTCCTCTTCAATGATTTTAGAAATGTCTACTGGATCACTGATTCTTTGTGTTCCATCTTATTTTATCTTGACACTTGCACTTTCAACAATTTTATTGGTTCTTTTATTATAACATTTATAAGATTTAATTTTTCAAGAATAACTAAGAAATATACCTTCATCTGCTCTAGATTCAAACTTACGAAGTTTTTTATCAGTTATCTTTATGAAGCATTTGCTATCAAAAACTCTAAAATAATCAACTATTGTTGGTTTGTCTTTCCATAGCTCATAAGGAGTCTTGTCACTATTGAATATTAATAAAGCTCTATTCTGAATATGCACTATTATACCAACCACCTCTCTCCAATATTTATTTGCTATCTTGGATTCATTTAGCATTGTCCTCACCATCTCCTAAATTGTTCTATTTTTCCATTCAACTACTCCATTTTGCTATGGATTTTTGGCTACTGAATAATTCCTCTTTATTCCATGATCTTCACAAAACTCAATAAATTGATATGACTTGAATTCTCCTCCTCGATCTGATCTTAGACACTTAATCTTCAAATTAGGTTCATTCTCAACTAATGCTTTGAATGCTTTGAACTATCTAAAAGCTTCTAATTTTTTCTTTAAAAACATTACCCAAGTCATACATGAAAAATCATCAATAAGAAACATGAAATATTTATCACCTTGAGTACTTTGAGTCCTCATAGGTCCACATTGGTCAGTGTGAACAAGCTCTAGCATCTAAGTGGTTGAGTATTCTTTCGTTTTAAACTACCTTCTAGTCTGCTTCCCATGCTGACAAGGTCCACAAAGCATGTTAGATGGCTTCGTAATCTTTAGAAGATTCCTGACTACTTGATTTTTTTTTATGTTGACAAGATTGTCAAAATTTATGTGCCCCATTCTCCTATGCCATAGCCAAATTTATTAATCTAACTCAAACAATATTTTTAACCTTTGATGTTTGATAGCATATACAAGTTATTACCTATTCTCTAAGCATTTGCAACCAATACATCTAAATCTTTTTCTCTAATTTCACAACCTTCTACATAAAAATTTAGTGTGTGCCCCTGATCACACATTTGACTTACACTCAAAATATTATGCTTAAGACCTTCTACATATAAAAAAATTTTAGTTTTAGTTCTACCATTATATAAACTTAGTGTACCTTTTCTAGCAATTATGGCAATAGTATTGTCTCCAAATTTCATTGTGCCACCATTGATCTTCTTCAAGGTTATGAAATTTCTCTTGTCTCTTATCATGTGCCTCAAACATTTGCTATTAATGAACCATGGCTTTTCTTCATTTCTTGCATGCAAAGCTATCTGGACCAACATAGAATCTTTGGGTTATTTATTCTGCCATGTCTGAACATTTTTCTTGATGAATGGATCCTTGAAACTCTATTCCTTCTTGATTGACTCGAACACACTTCTATAATACCAAGATATGTGTCCAAAGTTATTACACTTGTAACAAAGTATGGCCTCTTCATCAAAGCTTAATAGAGGAGCAAAAGAGTTGTAGCTTCTGCTTGACACTACATGACTTTCCTTTTCCTTATTTCTAAGACTATTAGCTCTTTTTATACATTCTAATTTCTTATGACCATATCCATTACAATAAAAATAGTAACCATAAAAATAGGACCTATTTGTGTATCTCTGACTTGATTGCCTTTTGTAGCTTTATTCCTTCCAGTCTTTTTTATTTGAAATGTCCTTTGTATTCTTCACTTCTTCCCTTCTTATTTCCTATTTTGTAAGAGCTTCAACATAGCTCTTCTTCTTTTCAAAACTGATACCTATCTTATCTAATATTGCCTTTTGGATTTCTAATATCTTATTCAACATATTAGTGATATTCTCAAATTTTGAATCATTGGCTGCTCTATCATTGAATGCTTTATCAAGATCTGCTTTTAAAGAAGAAATTTTAATAACATACCTTTCACATTATTTGCTTATTATGTTTAACTATACTATTAGATCTTCTTCATTCTTCTTGGCTTCTTCAAAGTGTGCTTGTAGATCTTCAATTATCTCCTTTGACTCCTTTTCATTTTTCTCGATCTGGAGCTTCAATCTTCAATTTTTCTTTTCAACAAATTTTAACTCTTCTAAGGCACAAATCATTTATCCTTCCATATTCACTTTGACTTCATCCTCTTCTTCTTGATCCAATATTATTTTCATTGTAGAGGCACCTTCATGTATGGCCATCTTGTGCTTTCTCGATCTACCTTCAAGCTATAAAACTTTTTCAAAAAGAAACCTGCTCTGATACCAATTGTTAAGCATGGAATATACTGAGTGGGGGGGTAAATCAGTATATCATATATCTTATAAAACTTTCCCTTAATCAAATTCCACTTAACCAAACATTCAAGATATGTAATAAAACTAAAATAATAAACACCAAACAAGATAGAGAGAGACACCAAATTTAACGTGGCAACTCAATGTGGGAAAAACCATAGAGAAAAATCTCAAGTATATGAATGAGCACCAACTCAAACAATAATATTTTCAAGCACCAAATTTCAAGAGCATCAACCCCTTTCCTGAGCACTAACATAAAAACTATTCATGAGTACCAACTCATAGGAGCACCAACCCCTTTGTTGAGCATGAACCCATAGGAGCACCAACTCCTTTGCTGAGCACCAAAATAGAAACAATTCATGAGCACTAACCCACAGGAGTACCAACCCCTTTGCTGAGCACCAACCCACAAAAGCATGAACCCCTTTGTGTATACCACACAACTATCTCTCAATGTTGTTATCTCAACAAATGATAGTTTATTACAATATCTCTTTCCTCTATCTCACCTTTGCTCTTCTAAGCTAGATATAACAAATACAAATCATATTGATCTCTCACAAATGCTCTTCTAAGCTAGATATTACTATCTCAAATCAAAATCTATCTCACATATTACAAATGGCTTCTCAAGCCTTTATTTATAGCTTTCCAAATGACCTTTGGCCTTCCCCCTTTGTGACCCTTCAATCCTCATGGAAAATGGTGCCAAACTTGTATGACCCTTCATATCCTTTCCTTTGAAAAGTCATGTGGTGACCCTTCATGAGCAAAAGTGTCCTTCCCTATTTTACCTTTACCTTGGTGACTTTTCATATTCCTCAAAGTGTCCCTTCATGAGAAATTGCACCCTTCCTCTTTTGTCTTCATTTGGTGACTCTTGAAATTCCCCAAGATGACTCTTCATGGGAAAATGCATCCCATTCTTCTTGTGTCTTTACCCCATGACTCTTTGACTTCTCCATGGGCCCTTATTTTATCTTATATGCAACCAAAAATATATTTGTTAATATTAAATAAATATTAGCGCACATTAGCCAAGATATAACTATTACAAACATCATTAAATTTAATGGGGCCTTTATCACCAATAATGCTAGAACTTTGACATCAATGACAATATTTCCAACATGAATACTTTACCTCATAACCTTCTAAGTCCTAGCTAAATAAATTTATTGACTGCTCTGTCTTCTTCATTCTTTTGTACTACCATAGACAAGATAGTATCCATAACTTCAATGGCATAGAGAGTAAAGTCCTTGGTGAAATCTAGATTTATAAGTGTAAGAACCTGCATGATGGCTTGATTAATTACTTCAAAGTTATCTCTCCCTTTTTTATACTAGTGGATCTGATTCTTTTTTAACATAGCAGTTAGGGGATTTGAAATATTGGAAAAATCAATAACAAAACTCTTTAAAAAATTTATCCTTCACAAGAATTTATATAGCTCCTTCTTTTGATTAGGCAAGCATAATGTTAGAATAAGATTTACCTTTTTAGGATCAATTGCAAGCCATCTCTTTGAGACAACATGGCCCAAAATATTACTTTTGTAGATTGAAAAATATACTACTTGGGGTTGAGTGAGACCTGAAAATATCTAAACCTCTCAAATACCTAATTGAGATGAGATATGTTATCATCAACATGTTTTAAAAATATTGTAATATCATCAAGATAGATAAGTATAGTATCATTGATTAGTCCTTGGAATGCCATGTCCATGGCTCTCTAAAATGTTACCCATGTATTAGATAAACCAAAGGGAAATTTTATAGGTATAAGTTCCCCATTTGGTGGTGAAGGTTATCTTGAATTAATCATCCTCCTTCACCAAAATCTAATTGTATCCTAAATAACCATCGAAAAGAGAAAAGTGTGTTACACCTAACACCATTTGCAATATCATATCCATGGAAGGTAGTGGGTAGTGATCCTATAATGAGGCTTGGTTAAGGTCCCTAAAATCAACACATGACCTTATCTCTCCATTCTTATTCCTTATATAGACCAAGTTCATGACCCAAGATGAATTCTTGATTAGAAATATGATCCTATCCTTTATCAACTTAGTCAATTCTTTCCTCATGAGAGATTTTATCTTGGGTTTTATGGGCCTCTATGTTTGCCTAACTATCTTGGCATCAAAAATCAATTGTATAGTATGTGATTTAACTATTTTGGGAATAATGGAGTTTTATTCCTATTTTAGTTAAGGGTCTGGATTAATAAATCAATAAATAATATTGGAATAATTATAGTCCTAATTTGTATAATTTATTTGCCTTTTAAAACTTTCTAAAAATAGAAATAAATAAAGATAAATATAACTTAGCTTGAAACTAGATTGAGATGGTTGAGACAGAGTTTGAAATAGGTTGTGCAAGACTGGGGCAGTGTCACAAATTAGAATCTAGCTTTTGTTTTATAAAAGCATAGGACCACTAAAAATAGGACACCTTAAGGTTTGGTGATGTTGTCCAGTCCTACCACTATTGTCCAAACTACTCAAAGATACCTTATTTTTCTAGGTTCTCTATGTTGTTCTTGTGTGACCCTACCTATGAAATTTTAAGTGTTGAATATTGGTAGAGCTCACTGTAGAGCTTTTTTAATATTCAAACCCTAACCTTCCATCATGATTGATAAATGGGATTTGAATCACTTGAAAATGGGGGGTTAGTGTGTGTAGATTCACTAAACATGTGATTCACACCCCTTTTATGGGCACACTACCTACATACCAAAACTATGAAGAGGGATCAAGCTATATGTAGTTCTCCCACTTGATGTGCTTTATGCAATAGTGTGATGTGGATGCAAAAATGCCAAATTGAAAGTTATTAAGGTAGATAGGGACTCATGTGAGAGTTTAAATATATTTTTAGTTGTGTTGGGTGATTGTATGTAGAGAATAGGAAAGTTTGTCTTAGTGGTTTTTTTGTATTCTTTCTTGATTTATAAGATTTATCACCTCCTTCCGAAATGAAAGTTAAATGGGATTTTATAGGGAACTATTGGTCATGGGTTAGATGTATTCACACTAGGTTGATATGATGAATAATAGGAATTAGGATAAAATGACCATTTTGGGCTTAAATTGTGATTGGATAGGAGCACAAAAAATGAGACAGCTTAGGGTTTGTCACTATAGTATAGGTATGGAACTCATGTCCTATAGGCTCAGGACCTAGGGGGATAGAATTAGCTTAGGAAATAGAGTTTGATTAAGCTAGAATGACCATCTAGAAGACTATGAATGACTGGCAATGTGAAAAAAATGTCTATAAGGGTCATGAGATCATGCAAGAAGGACCTATCAATAAGGTGTGACAAACCACATTCAAACTATCAATTTGGACATTTTATATGACTATATTCCCCCCCGCTTTATTCTAGTGATGTATAAAAGTGGAATACTAAGATAAATTAAAATTAGAAATTATACCTAAATTTACCTACAAGGGTGAAGTCCATGAGGCTATGTGATGCTAAGTGTGCATAGAGAGATCACATCATGAAGTGAAAATTTATAAGAGAAAAAAAAGATTAGATTAGTTCTTACTAAACATGCTATGTCTAAAATAATAATATACAAAACTTTGGTAAGAGAGAGAAGAAGAGAAAGGAATGAATACACCTCACTGGGTATGCAAACCAATACAAAAAAATTTGTGTTATTGAGTGATGTTAGATAATGTTGGGTATGTGTTGAACCAAAGTAATATCATGAATGGATCTAAGTGCTCAATTCCCTAAGAGTGGCTCAAAAATATAATTTTTTTCCCTTTGGCTCTATCATCAACCACTAAGTGAAGCTATATGATCATGTGTGTGTTAATTGATGTCTAGACTATGTGTCCAATCCCTCTGAGTAGGTGGCTCAAGAATACAAAGGCTAGCTAGACCTTTTGCTCCATTATTTCTCACTAAGTGAAGCTATAAAATGATACCAATATGAATGTGTGTCATATGAGATGGATCCTAAAGCTTATGAATGCTCTATAATCTAATAAGGTGGTATGGATATTTAAATGTGTACTAGAAATGAGGATAATCTTGGCCACTTCAAGAGGTGGAGATTAGGCTTGTATGAAAGCCACTCTTAAGCTAGGAACTAGGATTATGTGGAATCCACTTGGGAATGATTCCAGCCACCTAAATATGGAATAAGTCACATAACTACTAAGAATAATTGGGTAATGTACTAAACTTGGAAAGAAAAAAAAGATAATGTACCATGTAAATTGCTCCCAATCACTAATGTCTGTAACATGGATTTTGATCTGGAACTTATACCAACTACCCAATCTAAAATTAAAAGTGATATCCATCATACCATGCATGATACCCCCAATATCTAGATACTCTAAGAAAAACTATACTAAAACTATTGATTTGAACTGAACTGTTATTAAAAAAATTGTAGCTAAACTTACCTTTCTACCTGTTTCTGAAAAATCTAGGTTTTTTTCTATTTGGACAAAAATGTTGTGAATAAGACACCCTACTTTTTGACACTATTTTATACTTCTATTACTCTTTTCCTTTACTATTTCTACTCACTATTTTATGTTTTTCACTATTTTTTTGGTCTATTCTACTTATTTTGGGTTTTGGATGTTGGCTTTGATCTCTATGATAAAACCCTTGATTATTACCCCCTCTTTTGATGGTAGGAATGAAGACCTTGAAATGAACACCCTCAAAATAAATAGCCCTATAAATGACTTATGTTTCAAAATACATGAATGATAATCAAAATGATATTTCAAGATATAGCATAGTTTGTATTAGATATTTTTAGATCAATAAGAATATGCCTCGATAGATGTAACAATGTAATAGCATGCACAGTGTACTAAATTGAAACTAAAATTATAGTTAGTTTTTATTTTTAAGGTGTTAGTTTTTATTTTTTAGGTGTTAGTTTTAAATGAGGTATGGAGCATGATCTCCATCATGGAATCTAAGCAAGCAAGATAATGCATGATGTGGATCATGGCATTACAAGCAGTGAGAAGTAAACAAGAAAAAAGCACACAAGGTAAGAAGCAAAAAGCATACAAGAGTGGGCAAGGGGAAAAACAAACAATTTATATGGGCACATGTCACTCAAACTATAAAATCAAGTTTATAAGGCATGTTCAAATGCCCACATACACATATAACTGAAAACAAGCAAGGTTGGCACAAGGGCCATAAGTATATAAAAGAGTACAATCAAAGGACATTGGTAAATGTCTTAAGGCCCACAAAAGAATATAAATGAAGGACATTGGAAAATGTCCTAGGGCACATATAAGAGATAAAATAGGAATTGATAAATGCAATCACATCTAGCTATGCAAAATAAGAGAAGGCACATAAATGTTGGAAATACAATCGCATCTAAATAATCAAATCAAGAAGTGAAAGTATGAAAGACATGGAGTACAAGACTAGGTATATGCTAAGAAATATAAAATTTATATATAATAGTGAATGTCGATAGAGTAATCTATGTAAATTAGTAAGTAATGTACATCAACATGATAAATAGAGTGTGTGGTGTATGAATGACATAACTTAGATGGTTTATTCATGTAGAAGATGCCCCTAGTGGGTATATATGTCGATGTATGTCTAAAATGTAGAAGTAGGATGCCCCTTCAATGGGTAGAGTAAATAAATCAAGGATCTAGGTGTCATTACATAGACTCAAATAAGATCAATTGAAGCATGGTAGTGTAGATAAATTGACAAATAATAGCATAGAATAATAAAATGTAAGTCTAGCATGGTAGTAGAAATATAAAGCATGGACAATGCATATAATTGAAATGTTTTTTGTAATTTGAGTTATTAGAATGTTTTTTTGTATTTTTGAAATAATCTATGTACAATCAATCATAAGGAAAATATGTATAAGGAATTGAAAATAATCTATGTGCAATCAATCATAAGGAGATTATGTATAAGAAATTGAAAAAATTTATGTATAAGAAAGACTGAGAAGAAATGATACTAACTGATGAGTCTCATGAGACTCTCCTTATCATGGTGTCCTATATCAAACAAATGAATCATGCATGAATGTAAAGTATGATGGAATGGCCATTAATATGACTCTGAATATTCATATTCATTATCGGTATCTTAAAAATCATAATAACTTGTATTATTCCATTATCATCTTGATCTTAAACCAATGGAATGCTAGTGTTGACTTTTGTTTATGAATTATTTTCCATAGGTTTTTCAATAAAACCCAAACTTTGGTGACAAACATTATCAATTACTAGAATAGGAGTAGTGATGCCTTGAGTATTCTTACCCAACCCTTGGCCTTGATAATCAAACTGTTGTAGATATTTTTGACCAAACTCATACTACTTTAAAATTTGATCCTATTTTTAGAGAGGTAAATTTGCATCTTTTTATTGCTTTACCTATGTTTATGGTACTTTTCCTTGTTTGAATTTTGATTTTTGATCCTTTTATTGTTCTAAGTTATGCTTTGGTAATCACTTTTGTATTATTTCTAAATTTGACCCTTTGTGAATGTGTTCCTATGTCACTATGGATTTCTTGACTGATTTACTTATATAGGGTCCTCATTAGCAATCATCTATTTTATATATTTTTTCAAAGCCAAACATGAATCTATGTGATGCCCATGCATTCTATGATATCCACAATAATTTTTGGATCTTCTTACTGGATATAGAGGAGGTAGTTTGATCAACTTAGATTTAATAATTTCCCTTAGTACCTCATTTGAACTCTTATTTTATCTTTGAATGCTTTTTGAATCACTAGTTTTAGAGTTACTTTGTTGTGATTTCTTGTTTTGATATGTAACATTACTTGTAACCAATTGACTAGGTGAAGGTGCATACACATAATTGGCACTAGGGTGACTTTGAGTCTTTTGTATTATTATCTAATTTTCCAATGTTGTGATATTTTCATGTAATATCTAATTTTGTGTTTGTAAATCTGAAATTAACTTGCTCATACTATTGATTTTAACCCTTAGAGTATCACAAGTGCAAACCCTAGTTGATTTTAATTGAACATGTAAGCACATATGTTGAATAGGGTTTGATAAAGCTATAGGTTGAATGTATGCATTGGGAAAAATAGTATAGGCTGACTCACCTTTTGTAAGGGTCATAACATGGACGTGGCTAGAGGGAAAGAAGCTATCACCCTCTTGAGGGAGAGGAGGAGAAGTAAATTCTTTCCTATGCATAAGATATGACATTGAAACTTGACATGTGGTTGTTCGCTTATGTAATGGATCCTCTAAGTATGTAAGGATTTTATTTTTAATTTAATTACACATAATAGAGAGATAACATGTTAAATAAGTAAGGAAATATTATATTAAGGAAAGGTAAAAATTGCTTTGAAGGAAAGGGATCTAAACATGTTTAGCAGTACATTTCTTAATATCATCCCATATTATAAAAAGTAAGCATGAAAGGGAAATAATGAAGCTTTGCATTAACATATAGTAAAATTCATTATTCATATGCATGATAGCACCGAGTATGAATTCTTTATTGTTTGCAAGAAATATTTTGAAATAAGTGAGATCCATTTTTTATTTTATATGTGAAATCTGATTTGAATGTAAGGTGATACCTCAAGTAGACAAAGGGACCTAGTATATACAACTAGGGTTTGAAGGAAAAAAACCAAAATTACTATGGTAAATTTTAAAAATTAAATGGGAAATTATGATTTAAATATTTAGGAAAAAATTAGAAACATACTGGAAAAATATCAAGACCTAGTATAGGCAACTAGGGTTTGAAAGAAATAATTTTTAAAATTACTAAGGTAAATTTTAAAATTAAATGTGAAATTCTGATTTATATATGCAGAAAAAAATTAGAAACATACAGAGACCTAGTATAGAACTAGGTTTGAAGGAAATTATTTTTAAAATTACTAATGTAATTTTTAAAAATTAAATGTAGATTTTTTATTTAAATATGCAAGAAAAAATCAAAAAATACTAGAAAAATTAGAAAGAAATTTACCCTAGGGTTTCTAGGGTTTTTATGCACAAATGAAGCAAGTTAGGTTTACCAAATGATTTAATTATTTTGGAAATAATATATTTTTATTCCTATTTTAGTTAAGGGTCTAGATTAATAGATTAATAAGTAATATTACAATAATTATAGTCATGATTTGTATAATTTATGTTCATTTTAAACCTTTCTAAAAATAGCAATAAATAAGGAGAAATATAACTTATCTTGAAATTGGACTGAGACAATTAAGATAGAGTTTGAAACTGGTTGTGCAAGTCTAAGATAGTGTCATAAATCAGAATCTAGCTTTCATTTTATGAAAGGATAAAACAACCAAAAATAGGACACCCTAGGGTCCAATTTATAATCCACTCTTGTCACTATTATCCAAATTGCTCATAAAGACCTAATTTTTTTGGGTTATTTACACTATTCATATGTGAGCTTGTTTATGAAATTTTAAGTGATGAATGTTGACAAAGCTCATTGTAGAGATATTTTAATCTTAAAACCCCTAACCTTCCATCATCTTTGATAAATGGGATTTGAATCACTTAAAAAGGGGGTTAGTGTGTGTAAGATACATTGAACGTGTGATCCACACCACTTATGTGGGCATGTTGTCTATATACTAATACTCTAAAGAGGGATCAAGCCATGTGTAGTTCTCCCACTTGATGTGCTTCTTTTAATTGTGTGATTTAGATGAAAAAATTCCAAATTGAGAGTGCTTAAGGTGGCTAGGGATTAGCGTGAGAGTTTGAATATATTTTTAGTTGTGTTGGGTGACTGTATGCAAAGAATAGGAAAGTTTTCCTTAGTGGTTTGTTTGTATTCTTTCTTGATTTTAAATATTTATCACCTCCCTCTTAAATGAACTTTGAATGGGATTTTATAGGTAACTATTGGTCATGGGTTAGATTTATTCACACTAAGATGACATGATGAAGAATAGGAATCAATAGAAAATGACCATTTGGGCTTAAATTATGATTATATAGGAGCACTAAAAATGGGACATCCTAGGTTCCGACACTATAGTCTAGGTATGGAACTCCTATCCTACAAGCTTGGGACTTGGGGGAATAGAATTGGCTTGGTAAATAAAGTCTGGCTGAGCTAAAATGACCATATCAAAGCATACAAATGACTAGAAATGAGCAAAAAGGTGTTTAGAAGGGTCACAAGAGCATGCAAGAAGGACCTATGGATATGGTGTCACAAACCACACTCAAACTACCAATTTGGACATTTTATATGACTACAGTGTGTTGTACCAAACTATGGTCAACCCCTTTGAAATAATTATCTATATGCATAATATTTTCAAACTTTTTATTGATTATTGATGCTCTTTATCTTATAGGAACCCATCAAGTCTCAATCTCTCTAAGTGCATGCCTTAAGGGGTGTATCAGGAAAATGCTGGATAGATCATTAGTGCTTTATAGGATTGTTGTCCCTTTTGCCACTTTTTATCTACATGTCTCCTAAAAACTATCCCTAAGCTTGTTATTTTCTATTTCACACTCCTTAGTCATTTTATACCTTTTATCCCTCTTTTCCTAACCTTAACCCCCTTTTGACTATTCACTATACTAGGTCAACTAAGTTGACCTTATACAATTTTGGGTGAAATTTATTTAGGGTCTAGGTCAGATCTTGGTTGACCTAGCCCATAACCTAATGAATTCTTGTCCATAACTATGCTAGGTTGATTAGGTTGACCCTGTTGGCCAAAACTTTGGGAAGGGAGTAAGGTTAAATCCACCTATATATAAAAGTTCATTTCACCAATATTTAGAGAAGAGAAGAAGAAGTAAGAGTTATTGTGCATGTACTTATCCACCATTCTACTCAAAGAGAAATCTTAAGGTTTCATACTTTCTTTGGATATATGGATCTTGTCTTGTGGATAAGTCTTTTAGATGTATTTATAGGTTGTGTATCCTATAGCTAATTTATCCTTATCATCCTTATATACCACAACAACCTCTTTCAAAGCACCTTGGCTAAGAGATTGAGGCTCGACAGGTTCATCTTCAAAGGTAACTATTCCTAACTTTGTTCCTCCTTTGTAATAGTAGATAGATATGAATTTGTACTTATCTTATATGCATTAGGATTATGTATACATTGACATGAGTATAACTCTCTTATTCATGTTTACTTTTATTTTTTCTAACCCCCACTTTGTGCCAAAAGATTTGGTGAGTATTAGATTAGACTTTTAATTTACTTAGGATTAGTTTAGTGAAATATGAAAACATAGGACCTAGTTAGGGTTATTTCATGATTATGATTGACTGGAGGATTTGGAACCCTCCATATAATTGTGCATTGTGATAAGAGATAACTTAATTAGGTCTAGCATATCCCCATATTAGTCATGTTCTTGATTATCTAATGTATCCCCAATCAGAAGTGTAAGTATGATCTATCTTCTCTGACTTAGGATTGATTTATAGACATTATGAATTTTTGATTACATACATTCTAGTGAACCTGATGTGAATCTAACCCTTGTAGGTTATATCTCATGTTTTTCATTATTTTATCATTTTATTTCTCTATATTTGTGATATTGGGTCGATAGTGTTAGTATAGTTCTAAATTTTGTGTGTCAATTTTAACACATAGTTGTATCAATACAACTCTATTCTATTTGTGCAAGTTTTTAATCAAGTACAGGGTATTAGGTAGAATATGTTGACATAGTACACTTTTTGACTTCTAGATAGGGTACTAAGTTGACCCTATCGACACAATACACTTCTATACTTCTAGAAAACATTCTAGGCTGACCCTGTTGACATAGTGTACTTAATAGGTTTTAGTAAACAAGGAACTATAGAACTAGGTCGACCCCGTCGACCTAATTGGTAGAATTTGAAAGTATAAATTAGGTTACTTCAATAACAATCTCATTTTTCTCTACATCTTCCAACCCACCAAGGTTTCTTTCTCTCTCTTTGTCATTTCTATTATTCATTATAATTCTAGTTTTCATAGTTTGTAGTCATTAAAACTACCCCTATACAACAAAATAGGTCCACTTTGTCAACCTAGTTCTATATTTTGTCTTCCATCTAGAAGACTAGGTCAACACTGTCGATGTAGTTTTTAAATAGACCCTTTTTTTAGAATTGTAGTAGTGACACTATCAACTCTATTTTGTAGTATTTACATACACTATCATCTAAATTGGCATTGTATTATATTTCAAAGTTAGAATTAACACTTATATGATATTAATCAGCTCACAATTTTAATTTTAGTTGCTTGCATGTTTAGAATAGATCACATAGTCTAATTAGGTGGTTTTTAAATATACCATTTATTTGCACTATTTTTCTATTTTATGCACACACTACCACATAACATAATATTAAAAATAAACTTAAACAATTGTTTACCCAAGGCCTACCTACTTGGATTTGATCACCAAGGGGGAAGCTGACTTGGTTTTCTAGCCAAGTATAAACATGTGGTTAATGGTATATATTGGTAAATCACCCAACACCCATATTTCTATAGTGTGTGAAGTGAGGGGGTAGGCCCCAATATCAAGCTAGTACCATTGCCAACATAGATCCCTTTCAACCTAAACATCATGAAACCATCCATTAATTACTTTCTAGTTCCTTGCTTATAGCCAACTTTATATCACACTTGAAATCATACACTAATAATCTAATAACATTTAGGATGATGACTTAGTTATCATTTAATTTCCAAGTTTGTTGTTTGTTCTTTGCTCAATTATATGTTGTCTTTCAATAACTTGCATTGGCTAGTGTTGGTGCAAGGTTTTATGTTGTGTGAATTAATTGGATCATCCTTTTTGACTCAATTAATTGTGTGTTTCCTTTCATTTCTTTATTTTAAAAGTACTTAAATTTTATTATTATTTTAGTATATAGTCATTCTGCTCAACATAGTCTCTTACAGACTATCTATTTTCCTACCTGTAGTACTAGGCTGACCCTGTCAACACAGTACTCTTTTTTGCTTCTCAAGATATAGAACTAGGTTGACCTTATTGACTTTATATCTTTTTCTACCTAAATTTTTACCCAATTTATAGAATTAGGTTGACCAAGTTGACTCTGTATTCTTGTTTTCTTAGCTTTTAGACCTTATTTTATATACTAGGTTGACCCCGTTGACTCTATACTCTTATTTACCTCTTCCTATTTTCTTGTTTTCACATAACTCTTACCTTATCTAGTCCTCCTTATTCATAAAATTATTATTTAAAGACAACACTGAGTTGAATTCAATGGATATGATGAGTCTTACCAGCCCTCATAGGGTCTCCCATAAGCATATTAGGGCTCCTCTTTTGGATGAGGGTAATGTTCATATAGACACTCACACAATGAATTATGGGACCCCTCCTCATTCCTCTTCACTACATAATCCTCTCTTCTCACTCAAAGATCAACCTGAATTAGAGTATAGCCCTAAAATGCTCTTCTTTATCTCTAATTTTCCTCAACATCAAGGAAATTATCCTTATGCCATTTACCATCTCATGATTAGTGGTCAATTTGAAGAGCCTCATTCACCTTCTCCCACGTTCTCATATAGATTTGGGGATACTAGTTTCTTTGATTCTTAGCCTCTTCCCTCTATTTTGACCCCTTCTCATATCATGGCTTATTCTTCTTTAACTTCTTCTACCTCCATTCCTAGTATATCCACTAACATGGTAGGTTCTACATCTAGTGGGCCTCTTCCAAGACCCACTCTCCTCAACTATTCTACTAGTGTATCATTTATTACCCATGGTAATCATGATTCTAGTGCTTCCTCTTCTCATCCCTTCACTAATCCATATTTTTATACACAAGTAAATTTTTCCATTAGTGCCTCACATTCTAACAACTCTTCTCAAGATCCTACCAACACGAATAATGGTACCCAAGCCACTACCTCCAAATCTAATGCTACAAATAATGCTAACAATGTAACTCAAACCCACCAAATTTTATTAAAAGCACTTAATCAAATGACTAATTTTCAATCTCATAATACAAATCAAATGATGTGAATGCAAAACCACATTATCTCTTCAAACCCACCCTCAACAAATGCCATAGCGCATGCATAATCAAAATGTTCCCCCACCTCATCTTAGGGATGTCCATGGTAATCTTATCCCTCAACCTCCTCTTGTCAACAATACAATCAAGAATCTTCAAAATGAACCTCTTACATCTCAAACTACTAATATCTATATATAAGATATCACCCCTACCATTTCTTAAAATGGGTCAATTGATCATACTCCTCATCTAAAACATTTATAAATCTATATAAAGATTGGGTCAAATTAAATACCTTCACCGCTACCAAGATATTAGTCAAAACTCTCACGGGTGATTCTTTAGATTGGTACAACCAACTTAAAACTCATTCTAATACTAGTTAGGAAGATTTAGTAAATGCTCTAGTCCAAGAGTTACAAATTAGTGATCTTCTTGAGATTACCTTGGCCCATTTTATCAATTGTAAGTAACTCAAAAATTAAACTACCTAAGATTTTGTTAAAATGTGGAAAACATTGTCTAACAAATGTGAACATAACATGGACAATGATAACCTTTTTCATCTCTTTACCAATTCTCTTTTTCCTAAGTTTTAATATCGGGTCTAGACTCTCTCTCCATGTACTATGGAGGAGGCCATTAAATAAGATAAACATCAAGTTTTCCTTATGCATCAATTTCAGCCACCCCAACCTTCTACAAGTACTCATATATTACTTAAGAAAAATAAAATTCATGCTACCAATGATGATGTGATGGACTCTTATGACACCATTCACACTATTCAAGTTGTTGTTCCTAATCAATCTTCAGAACTAGATCTCCCTTCTCAACAATTCACCAATCTATATTTATATTCACCTAATAAAATCAATGTTCACAATGAATTTCTCAAATTCCTACCTAGGCCTCTTCCATGATAAATTTATCCCACTCATCTTGTGAAATCTTGGTATGATCCCAACAATTTTTGTTGGTTTCATACTAGTTGGGGTCATTCTCATGAGACATGTAGGCAGCTTTGTAATTTGGCTATGTATTTTCTTCATGGTCATAATTTTGATCATGATTATATCATTTGAAAATTACAACAAGCCTATGACATTACCTTCAAATCCCATGAAACACATACTAAATCTCAAGATTTGAATTAGGCTAATGCTCATTTGGCCATCTATAAAGACCTTATAAATGACCAAGATAATCCCACCCCTTCCACCATAGTCTTATTGACCCAAGTCCATAAGATAATGTATTTAATATGAATAATATTCTAAGGGTAGTTGCTTTCATTGATCCTTAACCCATCTACACCCCTTCATTGTCTTGTGCATTTCATGTTATCCAATATTATTCTTTAACTCACTTAAATGAGTTGGGGCAAGATGAACTTATAAATTTTAATTAACCAATTCCAACTCCTCCCTTGGATAAAATTTCCCATTCTATTTCTACCATCCTTCCATATTATTTACCTAACACTAATGATATTCAAACCTGTATTAACACTTCTTCTAAAAATTCTCAAAACCAACCTACATCAACTACTTCATCTTATCAACATAGTCTACAACCTTATTCTAAACCTTTTACCTCCTATCAATATAAATTCCAATATACTTAAGCTCCTCATTTTGAGAACCTCCTTCAACACTATAAACCTATTTCTAACAACCTTCTTATGGGTTATGATGAGTGGGATCCCATCATGGAACTCACTAATCTCCCATCCCAAATTCCATTTCCTTATATTATGAGGACCTCTCCATGTCATTGAAACTATCTCATGTGAATTTTGATTGAAATAAACATCCCTTTTCTTCCCCTATTAGGACACAAAGTAACCTTATCTGGATCTAAAAATAACATTTACAATAATGTGAACAGATGTCCATCCATGTTGATGAAATAATGGACACTTCTCTTTCCCTAAAATTTCCCATCACTTCTATGATTCCCAATGAGATCCTACTTTATGAAAATGATCCTCCTCTATTTATATATTTCCAAATTGGAAATATCCAAATCAAGCATGCCTTTATTGATGAGGGTTCCAACACCTATGTTACCTCTCTTGATTTCATCAAAACTCTTGGATATTTTGAATGCAATCACAAATCCACATGTCAAGGATATGATCGAAGGAAAATGTATCCTTTAGGTTGTGTGTGTCTTTCTATTACCATCCCACCTATCATTATTCATATGAATGTGATAATATTTAACTTTCATCTATCTTATAAGATTTTTCTTGGTAGACGATAAACTCATTGTATGTGAGCAATTGATTTTTCTACCTGCCAATGCATTAAATTCCCTCACAATGGATCTATCTATAAGATTCAAGGTGACACTAACCCTTATAATTTTTAATAACTCCAAGACTATGGTGTCTTCAAGATTCCTACTCTTGAACCTTTGCTTAGTGTTCTATTTCATGAGTCTCAATGATTCAACTTTCCCATCAATTCCACTTGAGGTTACAATAGTTATCCTAAACTCATTGGGAATATTCCCCATAACCTCTTAGATTCCAATTATGATGAACCTAATGAGATCAATATCAATATTAAAACTTCTAATCTCTCAACTCATCTCATATCCTAGCTTCCTACTTCTTTGCAACCTCATTCTCACAAACCACCTTGTGATGACATCCCTATGGTCTTAATTAAGACTCAGTGTTTCATTCATCACACCTCATCAAATGATAATGTCATCCATACCTATGTCATTGATCTTCATACACTTGATTATGATGATGGCTATACCTTAGATGATCCATTATTAGGTGGTCTTGTTCAGGCCCATAATGCTAAGATTATCCATTATTGTTTCTCTTTGCTTTAGTATTTTTATGTATCTTCTCATTTTCCATCATATATAATCCCTAATTTTAGCATTTTTCTTATGTATCTTAGGTTAGAGATGGTGAAAAAACCTCCAATTTCTAAATAAACTAATAATATTATTCTTATGGATTGTGTTATGACTGGGTCCTATCACTTTTCTAGGTATCATGACCCCTATAGCTTGATTATTTTTGAAATACATGCAACTCTCCTTTAGTATTATTTAAACCCCACACCTCCCTTAGTAGAGCCCACTTTGGATCCCATTCTTGATCCCACTTTAGCTAAGTCTATTCTTGCTTTTTATCCCATTGCTCCTTTCATTGAGCCAAGTCCAGTCCCTTCACCACCACCACCTTCTATCAATGATAGTTTATTTCCTTTACCATAGATGGTTCCACTAAATGGAATGACAAGCCTTCCTAAACTTACTATTTTATTACAACTCCTCATTTTAGTACCTTTACTAATCCTACTCACAGGCGTATCTATTGCTTCCATAGTACATATTATCATTCATCCACACATTATCTCAAATTGAGATAATATATTAACACTTTGCATCCTTCTACCCCTCAATCCTTAGACAAGGCTATACCTCCCCTAGAGGTTCTACCTAAGTATATTCCTAAGTATGGAGAGTTTTACTATATTTGGCACCAATGTGGTACCCATACATTGATCATTATTGCATCTTTTAGAAACACCTCAAAGATCATATTTTAACTATTCCCACACCTTTTACCATTATTCCCATAGGTTATTCCCATAAGAAGGCTTCCCCTTCTTATCCAATGGTTCTACCTCTTGTGGTTCCATCCCCTCCTATGGTTCTTTCTTCACCTCCTACTCCTCTACCCATTAATCCTTCACCTATGGACCTCCCCTCACCTGTGGATCCTTTTCCGCTTATGAGTCCCTCACCTGTGGATCCTTCTCTACCTGTGAGTGCCTCACTAGATCCTTCCCTACTAGTGATCCCTTCATCTCCTATAGATTCCATTCTTATTCATTATTCTAAGCATCCCTTACCTAGTATCCCTCCTCATCATGATCCATCAAGAATTCCTACCTTTTCTATTGATGATATTAGATGTGAAATATTTTCCTAGTTCTGACTAAATATAGATGAGACATTAGCTACAATTCACATCCAACTTCATAGAGATTTATCAGATGTTCTGGATAATGTGTGTGGGAAAATCTATCAGTAATTATGTGTTACATTTTCATTTTGAATTGGATTTGTGATCCAATCTTATCTTTATTTATTTGTTATATCATTTGACATTATGTCAAATTCTTATTTATCTTACATGGTGACTTTGATTTCATACTCTATATTTCTTATAATTTTATTTAGGTTTTCTTATGGATGTCTTCATTATCATTATTTTCTTTTTCTTCTTGAATTTCTTTTTTAAAAACTCCCTTGTTATATTTTTGTGATTTTTTACTTTCTTGTCTTTATATATACATAGATAATTGTCATTGTGACTTGGTTATACAAACCTTGTTTCCATTATTCATTCCTTCTTTACCATGTGATCAATTAGAAAATAATTAATCTCATTATAATCTCTTATTATCAGTCCACTTTGGATCTCTTTTATTTCATTTTTGTAAACTAAGCATATACATGGTTGAGACTTGAGATAACATGATGGTTCATTATTAAGCATAAGTATCCTAATCTATCTTGTCTTTGGTTACTTAGCCTCCTTTATCCTAATTGATGAAAACTGATCTTACACAGCTCTGAAGCCATCAACAAACTGATACAGACCTATCTAGATCATTCATTCCTTGTAGCCCTATTTTCCTTGTTTATTGGCCATAAATCTTTCTAGGTTAGCTAAATAATGAAAGTAAAACCATTTCTGGATACCCATTAAGCCCTTATATAACATATGGAAAAATCTACTAAGGTTACTTTGTACGGAATTGTACTTTCTTCTTTATGCCTTGTTATAATTAGCCATCCTTGTGTGCAAAACACCTTGTCCAGAGTAAAGTATGGACTTTATAAGAAAACAAAGCATCATTATAGATACCCATTACCTTCTTACAGGTTAATCAATCATTTTTTAGGGCACTTCTTTGGAGAAATCCACTTTTCCTATATTGGCCTATGCTCTTTCCTTCACATGCACCTAGGCTTTACTTGGTAATTGTCTTTTTCCATACTTATCCATATTGTGACACCTTGAAACCACTTCCAACATTTTTATAACATCATCAAGGATAAAATTACAAAGTTTCAAGATTTTTCAAGCTTTAAAACTCATTTTGAGGGTTTGAACCTAATTCAAAATTTTCCCATGACAGTCACAGGCCAAGAGTTTATTATTTTTTTTGGGAGTGTTTTAGCTTGTTTCAAAGGTTAAAATAAATTTTATATGGTATTTATTAGTTCCCTACACCTTCTCCAATCATCCTCTAGGTTATATCAACCTTCTAATCTTGCCAATACTCAACAACTCAGTGTCTTTTGACTGTATTTTTATAACAGTCAACAGGGTTCTTAGTTTCTTTTCTATTTCAATGATTAATAGACTTTAAAGAGGATTTAAAAACATGTCAATATCTTACATGAATTTCCCATTCCATTCTCATATCAAAAATGGCCTTATCAATCCATTTTCTATGCAAAACTTGCAAATCTCTTGACTTTTCCTGTATTCTGTCATACACAGACCTGAGAGCCAACAGTTGGAGTTTCTGGATATCCAGAGGGGTTTATAAACCTGTTTATTCCTTTATTGGGTTTCTAATTTCCTTATATACCTATTTCCATGTCATTTTCAACTCCATCCAAACATTTTCATGTGGATTTTACCTTAGACAATGAGTTGTATTTTTAAATTCCTGAATATCTAGTTTAGGCCTATTTGGGCTTCTTATACACTCAAAGTACTTTTAAGACCTATTGTTCATATAATATCAGTTTAAAATAATTATAAACATGCCAAACAACCAGGTTACATGTAATTTCCTCAATTCTTTATAGAAAACCATCATTCATACACATTCACATATACAGACACATTCACATATGCAGGCCTGTTACCAGAATTCAGAAAGAGACCATAACATGAAACAAAACATTTATTCCTTCATTGATCAATAGAAGACTTAAATTTCAATTCCAAAATCCATGGCTTTCAAAACCTTTCTTGCTCCTTCACACATTCTCTTTCTCTTGAATGAGAGGACTCTTCCTCTCTATTCTTCTGCCCTTCTACACCCCTCTCATCCTCCTTCTCTTCTCATCCTCTCTCCTTAATGAATTCTTCTTGTTTTCTCTCTTTTCAAGAATCTCTCTTCCAACTTCTACGCCCAAATTTGGCTTAAGGCAAACAATTTTTTTTTAAGTTTTAACAATATTCTAAGGTTGAAAATAGTTTCAACCATTTCCCCCTAATTTACTCAACAATCTAACAATCACTTTTCACCTTTTTACTTTCACTTTTTGATAATTACATTTACCTTGAAGGTGAAAATTTAAAATCTCACAATTTGGAGGGAAAACCAAAATTTGAATTTTCACACTAGAATTTGAACTATTGTAGATGCTCCTGCATCATACTCTCCCTCTCGAAAAGATTTGAACCTTAGTTCAAATGAGATGCTTCCTCCATGCTTTAGCCTTCACTCGTACACCTAGATCCCATGGTCTTGTTACCAATACCAATTATTGTGTTTGATAGTCTTTGTTCTTCATCTTTCTTTTCTTCCTCTTCTTATATGTTCTTCTCCTCATCTCCTTCTCAGCTGTCATCTCCCACTTCCATGCTTCTTCATCTTCATACATATCTTCTAGATCTTCTTGTTGTTCTTCTTGGTTCATGAGCTTCTTCAATGACTCATGTATGTCATTCACTTCATCAACCTTCATACCTGCATACAAAACATTCAAAGCCACCGTAGTAGAAAACATTTGAGGCCATGAAGCCTCTTGGCTGTCTGCACATTCTTGCTCCTTAATCAAAACTGCCTTTGCCTCTTTGCTTTGATCTTGTCTTGTTTCACTCTTCCCAATGCTGCCTTCATCATGGTTTGTACCTTCATTCATCTTTCTTGAATTACCAAACAGCTCCTCTAATATTCTCAACTCTTCCTTTAGTGAGACCTCATCTATCTCACCATTCTCTTCATCAAACTTGGGCTGATCACTCACAAGGATTACTTGCCCTTCACCTCTTATCTCTTCTTTTCTTAGCTTGTCTTCACATAAACCAACTTCTATATCAATATCATTATACTTATCAAATACAATTGTAGTATCCTTACCTTCTATCTCCTTGCTTTCTTCAATCTCTGTTTGAAGCCATCTTGTTTGTTCTGATGCATATTCTTTCCTTTCCCCATCATCCATCCATTTTGAACTCTCTTCTTGTTGCATATTAGTCCACACATCCACTTTCCATCTTTCATTTCTCTTGAAAAAATTATTGAAGGATTCAAAAACATCATTTTAAACTCATTCTCAACTTGCCAAACAACCAGGTTACATGTAATTTCCTCAATTCTTTATAGAAAACCATCATTCATACACATTCACATATACAGACACATTCACATATGCAGGCCTGTTACCAGAATTCAAAAAGAGACCATAACATGAAACAAAACATTTATTCCTTCATTGATCAATAGAAGACTTACATTTCAATGCCAAAATCTATGGCTTTCAAAACCTTGCTTGCTCCTTCACACATTCTCTTTCTCTTGAATGAGAGGACTCTTCCTCTCTATTCTTCTACCCTTCCACACCCCTCTCATCCTCCTTCTCTTCTCATCCTCTCTCCTTAATGAATTCTTCTTGTTTTCTCTCTTTTCAAGAATCTCTCTTCCAACTTCTACGCCCAAATTGGGCTTAAGGCAAACAAATGTTTTTTTTAAGTTTTAACAATATTCTAAGGTTGAAAATAGTTTCAACCATTTCCCCCTAATTTACTCAACAATCTAACAATCACTTTTCACCTTTTTACTTTCCCTTTTTGATAATTACATTTACCTTGAAGGTGAAAATTTGAAATCTCACAATTTGGAGGGAAAACCAAAATTTGAATTTTCACACTAGAATTTGAACTATTGTAGATGCTCCTACATCACTAATCTTATAGATCATTTATGTGTATCACTCTATCCTTTATTATTGGTCATTCCAAGTTAATATAGAGGAGGAATCTTAAAAAGCCTTTAAAACATTCAAAAGACAAATAATTTAACAAAAGGCAATGATACAAAATGCAAAAACATTCAAAATTATAAAAAGTCAAATCACACTAAAGGAATTGATTCAAATCACATCTCCTTCTTCTAGTCAAAGTTTAAAATCCATAGTTGGCCTCACACTAGAGTTGAGTTCTATTGGGGTGCAGTAGGCAAGTAGATTGTAAAAAGAGAATATAAAAATATTTTAGTGCTACCTACTTTCTCACATAAGTACCTAATCTTCACAGTAGACTGATGGATTTTTAAGGGTTCCTAAGGAATGAGGAACACATCATTGGAAGGTAGGTCCATTTTAATTTTCTTTTACTAATATGCCTTCATGAGTTTATCTTAGTAGCACACTTATTTTCCTACACAACTTTGTGTCTATAGCGAACAAGTTTACTTTGTACATTGATGGTCAATAGTCACTTAGTGTCTTCTCATGTCCTTAGTATACCTCCTGTCTCCTAATGTCTTCTCATAAGATGCCTAAGTTATTATTTTTACATTCACATTTTCATTCCCTACATTCCTCATATTTCCTCTTGAGAAATATTATTTTGTTCACTGATCACTCCCCTAGGGATTTCATTCATGAGTTAAATTATAAGACCATGGGTAAGACTTGGCCTTCCTCATAAATTACCATAATTTCACATCCCTTTTTACAAGATTTTCCCATTATTCCACCTCATTGTTGATCCCTTTGTTAGTTGTAGTGTATGACCATGGATAGGACCTAACCTTTCTAAAAAAAAATTATGATAATCCAAGTCACAATCAAAATTAGATGTGTCAAATATGAGATAAGATGTGATTGATTATGAAGTTACATGTCATTGACATGCTTCCTAGCTTGATTTAGTATGTTTTATGCTTAATTCATTACTATTTCAATTTTATCTTCTTATTTTTTGATTGCCTATAAGAATCCAACCATTTTTTGAAATTTTCATACTTCTCAGCTTGAATTAGTGTGATAAATTTAAGACCAATTTTTCCAAATTTTATTTCTCTTTTATACTTCCTAATGTGATTTAGTATGATTTATTAGCTTAATTGATTTGTTTTTACACCATTTTTTCTTTCACATGCTTTCCACTTTATTACATTATTTTCATACTTCCCAATGTGATTTAGTGTGATTATACTTGTTTTAATTTGGTGCCAACCTTTCTCTTAGTTTAAAAACAAACTTTTTGCCATAATTTTTACCATTCTTTGGTTTATTATTCATTTTCTTGTTATTATAGATTTCCTAACATGAAATAGTGTTTAGTACATTTTGATTTTGATTTATTGTACTTAGCCAAAATTCTTTTGCCTATTTCTTTTTAACCATGCATGTGTCCTACATAATGCTAGAAAATAAACCAAAACTCATATATTTCCTATAGTATATACAACCATAGCTAAAATACATGTGCTAGAAATAAATATATCCAAGAATCCATAACCACAACCATAATACAAACACATAATATCAACATCCAACTTCAAAAATGAGATAAATGTATACATATAATGTGTTTTAATTCAAAGTACAATAGTATACATCATCATAGCTCTATGGTTGGTCTCTATCCTATCTATTGCATGGCTTATCCATGCTTCCCATAAATGCCTCAAATAGTCCCCTCTTAATAATATGTTTTAAAGAGGTTGTCCAAGATCTTAGACCTATCACTTATCCTTATAGGTTGGCCACCTAAGCTTGTACCTATACTAGATAAGCATGCACCTATGTCAATTAGGGCATGGTAGTCATATATGTGGCTCTCACTTAAGCCAAGGCCTTCCATGTTTGTGATTCTCCCATTCCCACCACTATTGGTGGTTATGTATCCTCCCTATATTCTTTTACTTTCCTCACTACCTCTCCTACTAATCTGAACCAGCCCCCTAGGGTAGACACTATCATAGGATTCTCCATAGTCATCAAGATATATGGCACTAATGCCTCATCAAAGATCTCATAGAGTGTTCCCATCACTTGAGATCCCCATCTAGTCTCCTCCTCCAAAGGATATACAAAATTCAAACTAGATAGATATTGTATCATAGATATATCTCAAAAATCTATCTATCTATAATTTATCTTAAATAACTTAAGTAAATTTCAAACCATCTATTATTACCTATCTGTGTGCAACCTACTACCATCTCACCATATACATGACTACCAAGCATGGTCTCTCCATCAACGCATTCTCTAAGTACCTCATTTATAGGTCTTTACCCAAGACAAAATCCTATAGTCACCACTCATGCTCATCTCAAGCTATGCATGAGTGGTACCTCTATCACCCAACTCTCTCATGGACCACCTAATGGGTCATCTAGTACTAGTGTCTCCATTAATGGTGAAATTGAGGTGGTATTTTTTATTCTTGATATGGTGTTTTAGGTGGTACCTTTATCACTCTTACATCCACATCCATCTCCTCTCTATCTACAACCTCTCGTGTTCAACTAGTCCATGGTATCTCATGCCATAGTCTGATCACTAGCCTAGTAACCAGTATCCCCAATCCTCCTCTCCCTCTCATCTCTCTCACATGCCTAACCCAAAATGTGGGCACCACTATTGGTATTACTAGGTGAGGGAGTCCCATATATCCTACTATACATGTCATTATATGCATCTCTATCCACTAAGTATAGTGGCTTATAATTTGTGTCCATTCCAATGCTAGTGACAATGTCTCCTAGCTTGACCATACCATAGAAATGTACCCATATAGTTACTATATTATGTCTACCTACCTAACTATTTATATCATTGGCATGTGGGGCATGACCCACGCTACTTGATCTTACTTCCACCTTTGTACCTGAGGTAATTGATCATCGACTACATGGGGTAACCCAACTGGCTAATACATAAGAAACCTCTCATATATCTTTAAACCTATAAAAATAATAGGCCCCATAAACTTTTGCCCTCTAGATAACATCCCATATATGTCATGCATAAGTTAGACCTATATAATAGATCCTAAATCATACAGTGCCCCATGCTCTAAAATAGTCTAGCATAAGGCTATCACATATAGTGGTACCTTGCCATCTAACTTGTGACACAACACTCATGTTATCACAAGTCCTATAACTACCTTTCAAATTTTTAGAATTTAAGATGTATAAATGTCAAATATACTAACTCTTATCCTAAGATATATCTTCTTTGATCCTATCACCCATATGGCTAAGGCATTCCTCTCTTCCTATCCACATAATAATCCTATAATCATAGGCTTACCTCCTATTTGTAGTCTAAGAATCACATGGATGGCCTTTAAGGTGATACCCACCAAAATGGTATCCACATTCACCTCCCATCTAAAAGTGCTAGTCAATCATTTCCAAGCTCCAAATAACATGACTATCAAATCAAAACTCAATGAGACTTGACACATATCTACAATCCCTCCTAAACCTAATCTAACTAATCTCAATTTATCCTTAACTATCAATCACTCCAAGAGGTCTGGGAGTCATGATGTATCTACCAATATCCAAAATCTAAAACACCCCTGCAACCATAAAACAATAAAATATGTATCATATCCTCCATATCATTTATAATCAAAATACATTCTTTTCAAATTTTAACAAAAGCAAGCCTAATTTGCTTTAATTTATCCATTTTTTATCAGTTCAACCTATTTTAGCCTAATCAACCATTTTAGTACTCAATCAAGAATTTCGATCCTTTCTAACACTATTTTGGCTTATTTCATGCATTTTTGTACTATTTTAGTCACTTAGTCAAACATTAAGTCAGCCAGAATTTCCTCATTTTGATCAGGTTGACTTAACAAACTAAGTCAACCCTTTACTTCCCCCCACCTTAGTGCTAAGTTGTCATAGTGGATTATTCTACTAAGTTGGTAGCATTGTACTAAGTTGGCATCATGAAAAACAAAGTTGGCACACACCTACTAAGTTAGCAGTGTGGATTTCACAAATTTTTAGCCTACTAGGTCAACTGGGTCAACCTACTTGGTTATGCTTGTCAACCCCTTTCATTCCCTGTAATAAATGCCTTCTAAAAGTTATTACTCTGATCCCTTTAAAACCATTTTCCTATTTGGTTTATTTTACCCTTATAAACTTTTTTGGGTTCATTTCAGTTCCTAGAATTGCTCTAAATTACAAATTTATATAAAACATTTAATTTTAATAAAATATTAAAAAACAAGTTTAAAATTCTAAGTTGCCTACCTGTGTTGCACCCACTAGGCATCCCTTTCATCTCGGTTGTTGTCTCCTCACCATCCTAGATCTATTGATTATAGTTTGGTCTCTCAGAGCTCTTTTTCTCTCACCCACAAGTCAAAAATAACAAATGACTTTCCTTTCACCCTATTTCAACTTACTTTTCACAATTCCTTACCTTATAAATATTTTCCCTTAGATTCCTTATTTTTCTCATATATTTGTTTTTACTAACCCATTTTTGAATCATAAAATTCTTTGGAATCATGATGTCATAGAGAATATTTTCCACTATTGTATGCCTATATTCCAAAAAAAATGATTTTTGGCTATTTTTTTTCACTAATCTCTACAAGTTCACTTAATGTTCTTCACATTGGATGCCTTCACTTCTCTCATAGTCTACTTTTTTATCTACAAAACTAAGTTAAGTAAAGGTATGTATTTTTTTTAATTTTGTCTTTTCATTTATCTTATTTTCTCCTTAATGCATTTTACTTAGCATTAGTGTTATGTGTTATCATGTTCTATTCCTAAAGTATCATCCTCTATTGTACTCACATGACACGTGATGAGCTTCAAGTGGGGCATATGTATACACATAACATTTTCAAACTTTTTATCAATTATTGATACTATTTATCTTTCAAGAACCCATCAAGTCTCAATCTCTCTGGGTTCAAACCTTAAGGGTACACCAGGAAAGGGGTGTGAAAACCATTGGTACATCATAGGATTACTATCCCTTTTGCCACTTGTTATCTACACACTTATCTCCTGAAAACCTTATCCTTAAGATTATTCTTCTCTATTGCACACTCAATAATTTTATACCTTTTTTCCCCCTTTTCCTAACCTTAAACCCTTTCAACTATTCACTTTACTAGGTTGACTGGGTTGACCTTGTATAGTTTTAGGTGAAATTCATTTAGGATCTAGGTCAAATCTTGGCTGACCTAGCCTATGACCTAGTGAATTCTTATCCATAATTATGCTAGGTCAATTAGGTTGACATGTCATCCAAAAAATTTAGAAGGGCTTATGGTTAAATCTACCTATATACACAAGTTCATTTTTCCATTATTTAGAGAAGAGAATAACTGAGATCTATTATGAATCTACTTATCCACCATTCTACTTAAAGAGTAAGCTTGGGGTTTCATACTTTCTTTAGAGATACATATATTGTCTTGTGTAGAAGTCTTTTAGAAGCATTGATAGGTTGTGTATCCTAGAGTTGATTTATCTTTGTCATCCGTACATACCATAACAACCTCTTACAAAGCACATTGGCCAAGGGAGAGATTAAGGCTCGATGGGTTCATCTTCAAAGATAAGTATTCCTAACTTTGTCCCTCCTTTATAAGATTAAATAGATATGCATTTGTAATTCTCTTCAATGCATTAGGATTTTATATATATATATATATATATATATATATATATATATATATATATATATATATATATATATATATATATACATATATATATATATATATATTGACTTGAGTATATATCTCATATGCATGTTTACTTTTATTTTTTTTATCCCCCACTTTGTGCCAAAACTTTGGTAAGCACTAGTTTAGACTTTTACTTTACTTGTTATTAGTTTAGTGAGATATGAAAACTGAGGACCTATCTAGGGTTATTATGTGATTTTGCTTGACTGGAGGCTTTGGAACCCTCCCTAGAATCATTTATTGTGATAAGATATCCCTTAATTACGTCTAGTATACCCCCATATTGGTCATGTTCCTGATTATCTAATGTATCCACAACCAAAAGTGTAAGTATGATCTATTTTATCTAAGTTAGGATTGATTTATAGACATGATGTATTTTTTATTGCATACACATTATATTCCCATAAAAATATATCCTTGAAATCCTAGCAAAGTTAAACAAATGTGTGTCTTTCCTCTTCATTACACATCTTACTAAGATGGAGAAATTTATCCTTGAAGATAGTAATTCTATCATAGTGCTCTTGATTGATTTTTATTGTTCACTTTATACTCCTTTGACCTAATCATCAACATTAGAAGAAGATTTCAAGTGTGATCAGTCCCTTTTGAAGCTTGTTCGATTTCATCTGGATGACTTGGTCATCATATTGATGCTATAATTTATTCTGATTTCTTACAAAAAAAATCAGCTTCTTCCTATAAGAAAAGGATAATCTATTGATCACTATCAAACACCTTTCAATGGGATTTATTGTTAGGTACAATATATATCACAACCACTTTGATATGTTTCTATGATTTTCCCTTTTTATGTCATTTAGAATGTCAAACTAAGAACCAATGGTAGTCAGCATACCATCTTGCTTATTTACTTCTCTTGGGACTGCTTGCACATTAAAAGCTTCAAAGTCCTATATAAGTTCCCAAACTCTATGTTTACAAGACTTTAGTAACTAATTTTTTGTCACATTTTTCCATATTACCTAGTTGATAAATATCTCACTATCTCTAAATACTTGGAGATGTTTAATCCCCTCTTCATGGCCCACTAGAGACTATGGATGAGAGCTTCATACTCAATAGAATTAATGATGCAGCTGAATTAAATCTCAGAGTATAATAATATTTATCTTCCAAGGAAGACACCAACATGACACCTCCTCCTATTCTATATCTACTTTTGGATCTATAAAAGTACATCTTCCATACTCCATCATCATGCTCATCAATCTTCACAAGGTTTGAAATGAAATAATCCTCTCTATGCAAATAATAGTTACCCAAACCAACTTCTTCAATGAGCCTATAAGTATAAAAATCATGATTATTAGTCCCCCATTCATACAGTAACAAATCATGTGTGCCTTCAAGGATTGTACTTGGTTTCAGGTCATCAAGATGATCTTTTTGGTCAAATAGTGTATAATTAGCATTTATGACATTAGGTAGATAATGTTCAATATGGTTCCTAGTAACTGGCTCAAACATAATGGTGACCTTAGTAGTATATCTAGTTCTAAATATCATGTGAGACCAATCAGATGATAGGTATCCTCCAATCTTAGCAATAAAGTCCCTAGAAAGGCATAAAGTAAATTATGGAAGGAGTTTAATTATGAAAACATCTTAGGGAATAAAAAAGTTAGGAAAAGCATGAAAAGTGAGATCCAAACCCTTTACAACACCAAGAGTCTTAATGACTATTCAATATATCTAAACTACTCCTTTAGAGTGTGGCTTATATTCCAAACCCAACCTATCTACTATTTGTTTTGTCATCACTGAATTACTAGCCCCAAAATCTATCATGCAATTATGGGTTAAATGACTGTCAACTGCTAATCATCAAGGAAACACAGAATGGTGGAGGTTTCACACCTTTATTTAACTAATCCTTTTTTGGTTGAGTAGCATTTGTGAGCACTACCTTTGGTTATTCTTTTATTTACTTTTTTGAAAAACTAAGGTTAAACAAAGTTTCTTGTAATAGGTCATTATGTCCTAGGATGGACAAGGACTCCCACATGGGTATATTCATATTTGCTTTATTCATATGCTCAAGAATATTAAATGTGGAAACTCTAACTCTTTGATACACCTTAATAGCATAAATACCTTCTTGCACTTTTGGGGCTAAAGTAGGATCATCAACCTCTTACAACACTAGAGGAGGTGATGTAGGATACTTACCAGCTATTGCTTCAATTTCTACTATCCTTTTTTTGGACCTAGTATTAGTTGTTACCCCTAAATAAGAAGCCTAGTTCTAAACTTGAAACTAATTCATTTTGTAATACTCATCACTTTTATAATTTAGGAGTGTAGCATCACTCTACACTAGTCTTTGAGAAGATTATTGTTATGGTGGTACCTTGGCTTGGTTCTCTAGTGGTGGTTTTATGCTCTACACCATCAATGCTTGGTTGAGGACACCATTAGGATAGGTAGTATGGTAGTAGAGAAGACTATAGGGAAATCACCACTCATAATCCTAAATTATGTTGTTTTGGATAGGGACTAAGGCCTTAGATGTGATGGAAGTATTGGGGTTGAAGGCTTGATAATTCTTTAGTAATTTGGCCTTGGCCTTGAAGATTTTCCTAATATAGTAGCCTATTTGGTTGATAAGGTCCTTGATATAGAGGTTTATTATTCTGATAAGGCTAATAAGGTGCTTGATATGGTCTATAATTATGATCCTACTACCTCTTAAGAGTAATTAACTTATTTCCAAAATTTTGGAGAAGGATTTTAACCTCTTTCAGATCATTTGATGGGCTAGGGGTAGATTTATCTAAGCTTGGTGGTTAGTTAATTAGCACTAGAATATGTGATAATGTAGGTATTTGAGACAATAAAGTGGGTTGTATTTTTGTATTAAAAGGTATTGTGCAAATTAATTACCCAGTGATTACAAGATTCACTAGTCTGATTAAACATTAATTATCAACCCAAGGTGCATAAGCTTGTTAAGAGTGTTAGCACTATACATGCATTACTGATTTATAAATAAAATTGCTTTTCTAGTTGTAGTATAATTAATTTATGCTAAATTTATGAGACAAATATATTATGAAACTAATGTGATATAATATAGAACTATTCCACACTTATGTACCATACATGCATCACACTTATATAATCAAACTTAACAGTAAAGTCAACTTACACAACACAGTAATAATTAAAGAGGGTCAAGATCTTCACAGTAGCTCATTTTGAGGGGGGCCTTCCTCATTCAGAACTGAGCTCCAATCCCTCTCTAAGAGAATTCACAAACTTCTTACAAATTTAACTTTCTCATTACTAAATTATGAATAAATATGTTATAGTTTAAAAACCTCTACTATTACCTTCTCAAAATTATCTAACTCCTAGTCTAATCTAGGTTATGCCTTTAAATACAAAAGGTAGTTTATTGACTCATAAAAAAAAACACCAAACTAAGAAAAAATACAAATAATTAGAAACTACCCTAGTCAACATTCAAGTGGTTAGTAACTAAAGTTACTTGTTTTAGGTTTGACTGGGTTAGAGATAAGGCATATTATTTTGTTGTTTTATTTCCTTTTGTCTTTTCTCATTATCCTTGTCTTTCCCATCTTTGGCAGCACATCCAATGTCTCCTTAAAAGTAAGAAATCTATACAACTATGATTCTTTCCAATCATCCATTTGGTTCCCCAAGATAGTTATATGTGACTACAAGATCTTTTCAATAATGAATCTATTTTTCATAGTGGTTGCAGGCACTCTATAGTAGCTATAGGCAACCTATATGTGAAATCTTTAGTTTCAAAGAGCACTTTATAGTGGCTACAGGCAACCTATAAGTGAATCCTATAGTTTTTATAGGTATTTTTCAATGGCTATAGGCAACCTATAGGTGAAGCCTATAGTTATTGTGGGTATTCTATAATGTCTACAGGTAATTTGTAGGTGAAGCCTATAATTGTTGTGGGCACTCTGTAGTGGCTACTAGAAAATTGTAGGTGAGGCCTACAATTGCTATGGTCATCTTGTAGTAGCTATGGCTTAGCAATATCTTGAAACCTTTTATGACTTTTCAATTTTTTTCTAGATAAAGTCACACTAATATAATTCAATCAAGAAAAAGCATCAATAATTCATAACATATCACGCACACACACAAACACAGATACATACATATATATATATACATATATATATATATATACATATATACATATATATATATATATATATACATATATATATACATATATATATATATATGTATACATATATATATATACATATATATACATATATATATACATATATATATATGTATATATATATATATATATATATGTATATATATATGTATGTATATATATATATATATATATATATATATATATATATATATATATGTATGTATGTATGTATGTGTGTGTCTGTGTGTGTGTGTGTGTGTGTGTGTGTGTGTGTGTGTGTATATATATATCAATGAACATAAAAAATCATAACTTCATTCATTTATTTGCATTATTGCTAGATAGTTATGATATTTACATAGAAAAAGATATAGACTAAGCATCAATGAGGCTATAAAAGTAAGCAATTGGTGGCCTCATCACTCTCTACTACTTCGCCTCTTACTCGACCTCAAATAAGCTTTCATTTCATTTTAAAACCATAAAATTTTCTAAAGTCTAGGGGTTTAGGACAGCCTAACCTTTCCAAGATGTAAAAACCTTTAGCATTTTCAATGTGTTCCAATCTTTTCTTCTTTACTTCTCTTTCAGCTGGAACATTTCCTTTATATTCAGGAATTGGGAACTAGAATATAGGAGGTTGAAACATCAATCCCCACCATTGTATTATATATTTCCTAAAAAATTTAATATACAATTATAATCTATGGATGGCATCCCTAAGGCCTTTAACGCATTATGGTTACTTCCTTTTCAAGGCATCTAAGAGTTCTACCCATTTTTGAGAGCAGGCAATAAAAATTTTCCTTTCATCTCCTTCCATGAGACTCAAATAGTGGTTCTGGACTTCCACCTACTTTTTGACAACCCATTCCTATATAGAATTTATGTTCATAAATGAAATCCATTCTTCTATTATAACATCTAAACCTTTGGATACACCCCTAATCATCAGGGTGGATTCTTTCTCCTTTTCTTGATATTCTTCCATCTATTTTATTCTTTCAATTTCATTTAAAACATATGGATAAAATGCATTTAAAATGACATCCCCAAAATATATGTTGGGATTCCATTTTGTATCACTGGGAACAACATATTGGTGAATATAGAATTCACTTAGTTGGGCTTGAAGATTAGGATCAACATGTATATACTCATTAAAGAAAGATCTTGTGTCATAGAACATATAGGATTGATCATTATAAATCATATCATACCTTAATTTTAACCATTTTTATTCCAAGTATACAACATACACCCTATAAGGGGGTCTACACTCCAGTAATAGCTCAGCAATTTAATGCAATTTACCAATCTTTTCCTTCAAATATTTGATCTTAATTTCAGCAAATTTTAATTTTTCTTGTAATTCATCATGTTTTTATTTTGATTCAACATATCTCTTGAATGTATGCACCAATTCTTTATGGAAGGCTTCATTATTACTATATTTTTCCTTTATAAAAATTAAAATATCATTAGTCTCAACTAGAGTGGTGGCTAAGAAATCCACATCAATAACTTCTTCTATAGTAGGTGTTGGTGTAGTGGGCAATGGAGGAGTAAATCCTTGATAGAAGGGTACCAAAGCTAGAGCATACTCTATTTCAAGGGCTTATATGGATAATGTGGATGAGGATGCTAAAGGTTCATCCACTATCTTCTCTTTATCCTTAGAGGGTTCTATAAACTCTATTTCTCCTAAAAGCATTTCAATGCCTCATTTTCCTTTCAGTTTTGTTATCTCATTTTTTATTCTATATATTTCCTCCATAGCTTATTCCAATGTTTGGAACTCTTGATCATGAGAAAAAAATTCTTGTTCTCTTCCTTTTTCCATAACCTCTTCTTTAACCAATTCTTCTTCTCCTATATGTTGCTCTACCTCTCTCAATTCATGCTCTGTGTATCCATTGTTTTTTAGGAGATCAATGTCCTCCTCAGTGAATCTAGATGGGAGAGGTGACCATTATTATTTTACCTTAGTGGATCCTTCATCGGTAGACAATTCCTCTATTTCAAATCCATCAAGGGTTTTCTTAATCCTAGGTTTTTTCTTTGGTTCTTCATCATCATTGATAGCTATGGTTAAGGAGGTTGTAGTGGTCTTTTGTTTCTTCATCCTTTGAGATCTCCTAAGAGGAGGTCTCCTTTTTGACACCATGGTTTTATTCCCCTTGTTTTTCATTTTCCTTATAGGAGGGGTGACTAATGGAGTTTGTTTTTCTTATGCATTAATTGACAGGGAAACTTCTTCTTATTCAATAAGAGATAGTATGGAGGAATCAATCTGAGGTGAAGACATAATGGGAGAAGGGACATTTTATTGTGGTCTTTCCTTATCTATGTCATAATGGAATAAAACCAATCTTCTCTTCTTTCTTATAGAAGTTTTAGATGGACCTTCAGTGGCTATGGGCTGACCAGTAACACTAGTTCCCTCAACATCTTCTTGAATAGTTTGTTGGGGCTGCTCCTCAGGGGATTCCATCTCATTAGTGCCCTCTTCTTGCTGGGGTGTAATATTTTCTAGGGCCAAAAATTACTCCCAAGTGAGGTCAGGTCTGACATAAGCTACTCCTTGTTTAATTATGAGCCATATTAGGCAGTGGTGAGAAAGGGATATTTTAATGCCCTGCTAATATTCTTTGGACATTATTTTCAAAATATTCCATAAGAAATTGGGAATATTAATTACTCTATTATGTCTTAAATGATTTTAAAATTTGAACTAGAGAGTGTAAATGAGGGAATACCTTCTCTCACAGGTCATGTACCTAATAATATATGATGTTATCTCTCTCCATTTATAGGTATACTAAGTATTTCCACACCTCCTTTCTTTAATACCAATCTTTCATTTGCCTAAAAAAACTATTACGTGGCTTCTTGGCCATTGGGTCTATCTTGCCAATTTTGCCCCATGTTTGGTAGCCTAGTTGCTTAGCTCACCAAGGTCTTAGTAACTAAAAATGTGATGCCACATTTAGTGGCTTGGTTTCCATCAAAATATCCTATAAATGCCTTGGTAAGAAGCTCTAAAAAAATTTGTAACCATTCAAAATAGATGGTCTAACCAGCTCAATGGAAGACATCCCAACTGATTTGGTCTCCCTATAAATGGTTATGGTCTGAGGGCTCTCTCTACATGACTAACCCTCCCATTTTTACTTATTTGTTAGTCTCTTCAACCAATATTCATCTGCACACTCTTTGGACCTATGTAAATCTATCTATAGTAGGTTTGGTCTATAATGGCAAATATGGGGTTTGTAAGTTATAGGGTTTGGTTCATGAATGGCAAATGTGAAGTTTTTGGTTACAAGTTTTGGCTCAATAATTGTGGATGTGAGGTTGTAGGTTACAAATTATGGCATCTCAAGGGTTCCCATGGCATGTGAGGTTCTAATTCATAGCATTCTCCCCCACTTGAGCTATCACATATCCTCAGGTGATGTGGAATGAGTAAGAAGTACAAGATAATATGGGTCACCATAAGGAATAAAAGTGATATTTTAGAGGTGATGTGATATACTTTTTTAATGAATCACTAAAGTCTTAATTAAATATGCTTTATTAATACCATATGTGTTATATTAGAATAATGAAGATAGTTTCAATGATGAAAGATAGGGTTTACCTTTTAATAATTGTGTTTTAGATGTCATGCCTAAGGAGTTGCATATGTGTTGGCATGAAAATATTTACATGTGAATGATTAATAGATGTAATGATTGGGCTGACAATTAGAACTAGAGTGAAGTGGACCCTTTGTGAAGTGATTGGGAGATCACTAGTGGTTAGGTGTTAATGATGCATATAACTCATGTGCATGTGATATAGGATAGTCTACATGGAACAAGAGTCTAAGACCTAGAGGATAAATGATTGTTGTCATACCATAAGGTGGCAATTGAAAATCTGAGTGATCCAAGTGATGGGTTTAAAGATCCTAAGCAGGTAGCTGAGGGCATTACTTCTTAGTGACCATCTACATAAACTAAATAATAAGTGCCTAGATATTGCTTATGCCTAGAGGTTTTATGCCTGGAAGGCTTGGTTATGGTAATCAGTAGGGTATTCAAACATGGAATATGTGTGCTAAAGAAATCTAAGATCACACTAGTCAACATAGTGAAATGATCTTCATAAAATGACCAGAACTAAAAATGAATCATGAGTGTCCTTATAGGCATAAATTTTGGTCTACAACACTTCCACATAGAAAAGGAAGTTGTATGCTTTGTTGTGGCTCTGTAGCTTGGTATTTAAGAGTCATTCTAGGTAATATATATGACATTTTCTGCCCTAATCCTCCTTCAATCTTCCTTAAAGTTATCTGATGACTTTCATACAATGCCCAAAAGCTAATAGCCAAGCCATAGGTGAGAGATGTAGGAGGATCTATCTTGCATTCTCTATAGAAAGGTGAGAATAGGAATGAGAGGGTACCTATAGAAGCTACAAAAGTTCCAATAACAAGCTACAAAGTGATGGCCAAATATTTAGAAGGTACTCATAGTAGCTACAGAAATGCCCATAAAAACTAAAGAATACCTATGTTGACATGAACAATTGGTATTTGAGAGATTTCCCTCTCTTTATGTCCTTTCTCACTTTCCCTTTTTCATTTACTTTTTTTTTACCCATAAATAGTTAGCAAGCTAGTTTTCTAATTAGGCCCTTTTTATAGATCTAGGTAACCAATAGGCTAGTTTTCTAACTAGAAGCTACCAACAATGCCTAAAAATAGGTTTTCATTGTTGGATTTTTTTCTCTAACTATTGTTTACAATAGAATGTTTATTTAGGGTCCTTATCAAGTCATTTAGAAGGATGATTGTTTAATGACTAGGTGAACATCTCATTTATCATACCAAAGGAGGGCAAGGATGTCCTCCTCCCCTTCTTCATTTGAGTGTGGATTGGTGCTCCCTTTATCTGGTGAGATAGCATGCCTATCCAGGACATCATTGTATCCATCTTGTAACTATTCGCATATGTGATTGGTAAATTCTTCTTAAGTATCTTTTTATATAACTTGAGTCTATGGCCATTGACTAGTAGATGAAATCTCACTAGATCAATGGTTTGGAGTTGGAATACTCCATTATCAAAAACATGCTCAATCTCAAAAGGACCAAGCCATCTGGTCTGGAGTTTACCCTTGTGGTCCTTATATTTAGAGTCAAAAATAAGGACCCAATATCTTATATGGAATTGTCTAGTCTTAATGTACCTATCATGCCATCCAATCCACTATTATTATATAAGCTCTTTGTTCTATAATGCCTATTGTCTATATTCATCTAAGGTATTCAACTATAGAAACCTTTCTTTCTAGGCTTCAAATATATCCATCCCAAGTTCTAGTGATGTCCATAAGGTCTTGTGCTTAAAGTCAATTGGCAAGACAAGTTTATTTCCATAGACCAACTCATATGGAGTGAATGTTTTCATGGTTTTCCATGTGATTTGGTAAGCCCACATAGCTTCAAAAGCCCATCCTCCCAATATTTATGAGATAGACTAACAGTGTTTGTCAAAATATTTTCTAACTCCCTGTTGGTGACTTCCACCTTTCCATTGGACTGTGGATGGTATGGAGTTAATTTTTTATGCCTAATCTCATATTGCTATACTAAGGTAGTAATTAAATTAGCAGTGAATTGGGTTCCCTGATCAGTGACTATTTCACATGGCACACCATATCTACTAAATATTTCTTCATATAGGAAAGTTTCCACCTTCTCATCCTTGGTGTGTGTAAGATCCTTTAATTCCACCCATTTAGTGATATAGTTAGTATACATAAGGATGTACTCTTTGTTGTTGGATTTTATATCAAAAGGTACTACAAAGTCTAGGCCTTATTTTTCAAATGGTTCAATCACCATCTAGGGTTGTAAAGGCATTTCATCTGAACATGTGGGTCTCCCCATACGCTAACATCTATCACAAGGAGTAGCATATCTTATTGCATATTTATAGAGTAAGGGCTAATAGTATCTTGTATTCAAAATTTTGACTATTTTACATTTGACTACAAATTATCCTCCACAAGGTTCATCATGGTAGGCTTTAAGGATATCTAGAACTTCATCTTCTTTGAGACATCTTCTAATGATATAGTCAAGCCTAGTATAGAAAAGGAATCTAGACAACCATGAATATCTGGTACTTTTTTGAATCAATGCTCACCTTTGTTTGGGGAGGAAGTGTTATGGAAGTAACCTTGTTATAAGGTAGTTAGCAATATCAGCATACTAGGGTGTGGTAAGGGTGAGAGAGAATAGGTGTTCATCTAGAAATGAGTCATCCACTATGGTATCCTCTTCAAGAGTTTGTAGGCATGATAAAAATTCAGCCACCACATTGTCTCAATCAAGCTTATCTACAATGGTGATATCAAATTCTTTTAATAAGAGTAGCCATCTTATCACTTTGGCTGAAATAACTAGTTTTTTCATAAGGTATCGAATGGTTGGATGGTTTGTATGAACAAAGACCTGATACCTAGTGATGTAGTGATGGAACTTGTTGATAGCATAAACTACTACCGAGAACTCTTTTTTAGTAATTGTGTAATTTAATTATGCTGCTTGTAGGTTTTTACTTATAAAATAGATGGCATAATTGAGGGCTTCTTATTTTTGGCTGAGCATAGATCTAAGAGAAGTATCCAAAGCATCTATGTGAATGTGGAAGGGAATCTTCCAATTAGGACCATGTAGAATAGGGGTGGTGGTTAATAATTATTTCAATTATTTAAAGGTTGTATCACAAGTAAGAGTCTAGAGAAATTTAGCATATTTAGTTAGAAGGGTGAACAATGGTGCAACTAATTTACTAAAATTATTGATGAATATCCTATAGTAACCAGTATGTCCTAAAAAACTCCTAACATCTTTTTGTTTTTTAAGAACAGGTAGGTTTTTATGATGCTGATTTTTGTAGGGTCAACATTAATTCCTTTAGTAGATACGTGGTGGCCTAAGACAATTCCTTATATCATAAGCATGTAGCATTTCTTGTGTATAAGAAACAAATGGTGATTTTGATAGCATTTTAGCACTTTTTCCAAGTTTTTGAGGCATTCATCAAATGTCTCTCCATATATAGTGAAGTCATCCATATAGATTTCTTCATATTCATTGGCCATATCTGTAAAGATACTCAGGACATCCCTCTAGAATGTTGTCAGAGCATTACATAGCCCAAAGGGTAATACAACATAAGAATAAGTACCCCAGGGCAAGTAAAGGTGGTCTTTTCCTATTCCTTAGGAGAAATTATAATATGGTTGTAACCATTGAAGCCATTCAGAAAGGCAAAATCTTTATTCCCTGCTAGTGTGTCTAACACCTAGTCAATGAAGGGTAGAGGAAAGTAATCCTTCCTAGTTGATGTGTTGATCTCCCTATAATATATGCATACATGTCATTCTCCATTTTTATTTGGTAAAATTACCAAAGGTGACACCCATTCACTATTCAAGATGGGATATATAAATCTAGTAGTCAAAAGCTTTTGTAATTCCCTTTTGACTATTTATTGAAGAGCTAGATTCATCTTATGTTGTGGTTGTCTAATTAGTTGGCACTCTTCTTTGATGTAGATATGATGTGTGCATGTTTCTAGGCTCATTCCTTGCATATCCTAATAATCCTATGCAAAATCATGTTGGTTTGTATGTAACATGTTGACTAGGTGTGTTTCCTCATTTAACAACTTACTATTAATAAGCAATGTTTTCCCTAGAGAGATTTCAATTTGTTGTGAGAGTGCTTTCATTATTTACATATTGCTAATATATAAAGTTTGGCTATAACTATGAGCTATTAGTTGGTGGAATAATTTTTGTACAGATGCATCATAATTATCCAATTCCTAGAATCTGTAAAATGGGCACTCAACACATTGCAAATGGTTGAGATATGTAGGAGTTTGGTAATTATGTTGAAGAACATTGGAGAAAATGATATCTTCCTCCTGAACAACCAATGTGCATTGATTTCTATCATAAATAAAACAATTAGGGAAGGTTTCTCTACCTCAACTTATTTAGCCTTTAATGAATACTCAAGTGTAAAAATTGGCTATGCTAGGGGATAAAGAACTAACTACTTAGTGTGGTATCCATTGGATATCATCATGTTACATGTTTTACAGTTGATGAAGGCATCAATTATGGCAAGCTAAGGTCATCCTAAGCTAAGGGGGTATCCACCCAAATTAGACTTAGGTTGTAACATAATAAAATTTGCAATATACTCCTAGGAATCTATAGTGATGACAAGATCTTCAATGATTCCCTCTAGTCTAACTATAGACCTATCAACCATTTGTAGTAGTGTAGATGTGGGATGAATATTATTCAGCTATAATTTGTGCATAGTTTTAGTTTTCATTATATTTATTGTAGCCCTTAGGTCTATTAATGTGTTGGATAATTGTTGGTCATGGATCTAGACTGTTACTACCAGGCATCTTAGATCTAAATATTTCCTTAGTAGGGTGTTTCCCAACATGATGTCTACTAGCTAGTTAATCACATGCACAATATTGGGATCTTTTTTCTTCCTTCCTAGTATTCGTAGATAGAGGTCTCTAATAGCTTTGGAATATATGGGTACATCTTTGATGGCCAAGAATAGAGGGATTTTAACACAAAGGTTCTTAATTTGTCCCATTAAATCAAACTCAGGTTCAATTGTATGGTGTTAAAGGCTGAGACATTCTATAAATGGGGGCCTTTTTTCATCAATAGCTTTATTTGTTGTTTTAGAGAGTTATTGAGGTAATGGAGGTGGGTTAGCATTTTTTTTGCAGTTTCATCATCTAACTCCCTTATTATGGGTGGTGTTGGGGGTGGTATAACTTTCCCTGAATGGAGGTGAACTTTATTGATGTTCACCATGTATGTCAGGTACTGAACAGGATTAGTACTGAATTTGGATTACACCAGCTTATTTATAGGATTCTATATAGGTTGAGCAGGTAGCTGATTAGGCTTGGGTATATAAGATTGTTATCATTCCCAATGGCTATCTCATAAGCATCTGGTAATGTCCTACCACACATTAATTGGATCATCATAGATATATCACTATTCAAGGCTCTAAGATAATAAAGAAAATCATATTCATGCATGGACCTCACCAAGAGTGGGATCTTATCCCACATTTTCTAAGATCTATAATTGAAAAATTGCATAAACTCTTGTGGGGCTTTCTTAATGGTAGTTATTTATTCATCCAAATACAAGTGACCACTCTTATCCTCAAACCTCTTGCTAAATTTATCCCCTAATTAGTCCCATGAATCAATAGAGAAAGGGGCCAATATCCTATCCCAATTTATAGCCTTACCCTTAAATGAAATTACTAACAATCTAATGGCCATATTCTCTTGAGTAATATAGTGAGTAATACAGAAATTAAACACATATCTAATGTGTTTAATGGGGGTAATAATGTATTCTCCACTAAAGTAGGGGACATTCTTAAGAGCTACCTGTTATGCCTATTTTTCACAACCCCCTCAAATTTTTAAAACTAATACTTTTCTACCATGGAGATGACTCAGTCATAAAGTTTAAAACTATGTTAGGAACCTAGTCAATTAATAGTATATTTAGATTCATATTTTCAATTTCATAAGTTGATGATGATTGATTTATGAATTTGTATTTATATTTTGAGTGGTCTTGAAAAGCATAAATGGATAAATGAATAAAATATGCATATGTTTTTATCACTATGAATGTTTGTGATCAATCATTTTATTCTTCAGTTAATTCATGATCTAATTATAATATAGCATTTTTAGTTTGTAATAGGGACACTTTATATGGTTGAAAGCATTATTCATATATCTGTATTGATCACAGTTGAGTGTGGATTATCATAACAATTTCTTGATTAGGTTTTTAGTTTTGATAACTTGAGTAGTTTGTGGTAACTATTTTGGTATTTTTATATTTTCATGTAAATATTCAACTTGTTTTAACTTATATGGAAAGATATTGACTGATAATAATGGTTTTCTTGTTAGTTCATTTTCAATTGAAAATATATAGAGGGATCAGTCACAATTATTACAGTTTAAGAAAGCAATGTATTTTATGTTTTTTTAATTAAATAGATCATTTGATTTATTATGAACTTAATTTTTGAAAATCATGAGTTCATTAGTTTGCTAAATGGATTTCATTTAGGAATGATTCAATTTGTAATATAGTGAACATTTTGAAAATAGTAGTATGATCAAGGTTGGTTTGATATTTGGACAAATTATTTATTTAAGATATAAAAGGATCCTAAAATTCTAAGTGATTAATTATAAGTCCTTTATTTGGCTAAGGTTCTTGATTCAAACATTGTCTAGCCTAAGTTCTAAAGTAATATGAATATATGTTTTAAAATATCCTAATGATCTCAAGACTTATTTTTTCAAAGGTCCTAACCTAAGGTTGTTTATCCTAAGTTTTTGAAATGATATAACCTATTTCACCATGGTGGTTTTGAGGGAATTTAAATGGTTTTATTTCAAGGGCATAAAAGCTTTGTTTAAAAGGTTAATTGGATTAACCCAAGCTATGTTCATTTTCAAAGCACATGGGTTAATAAATTGGTAAGTTGGTTGACAATTTGATTGAGTTGGCATTTTTGGCAAATGTCATGGCATGCTTAGTTGGAAAGATGAATTAATGCGGAGCATACTCGAAGAGGATTTGATATCATGGTAAGATTGTGTAAGTTTGAGAAGTTAATGTAAAGGTACATGCCTTGATTGTCAGACATTAGTAAGGGGTTTAGCAAGAAAATTGGTGATTACTAAGTTTGATAGTTTTGATAATTTGGTTGGTGGAATGCTAAATATTAATATTGATTTTGATAGCCAATGAGAATAGTGCACATATGCATGGTAGTTATGATGGGAAATGGTGATTACAAATAACATTATTTTCTTAGTTTTGGTCATTTTTAGAATCTCTTTTACAAAAGTGATACTCTATCAATTTGGTTTTCAGAGTTGTAGATGAGATTTATGAATGGGAAATTTTCAGAAAAGCACATAATAAGTATGCCTTAAATAGAATGAATGAGTTTTGAAGAATGTTTTTGATTGTTTCGATTAATTTTCTAGGTTTCATAGAAATAGGATGGTCTTGGTCTGCATGATAATAATTTTTTACTTAAGTTCTATGCATGCAAGTTTTGAGAGGTCATATGATGCTTACAATTTCTACTTGGTTGAATAGACAACTTATTTGCTTGGACATTGAAGTGAATGGGCATTAATTTTGATGAAGATATTTAGTTGGGATTGATAAAGCTCAGACATGTTAGTTTCTTGGGTTCTAACATAGTCTTTTGAAAATATTAAGACTTTTGAGCATGCATATTGGTCTGGTTTTTATAAATATATATATTCAATAATATATTCAGATTTCTTTTTCAAATATATTTATGATTTCAAACGGTTTGTTAAGACTTTGGTTTTTTGTAAAATGAGTTTTTTGTGCTTTATGTCATGAATATTTTGAAAGGTTTGGATAAATATGTAGTCTATCATAAATTTTTGATAAAGAGGATTTTTTCAAGCATGCAAATATAGTCTTCAATTGTGGCTTTCTATAGTTCATATATTCATGGTTTTGAAGAAAAAATTTCATGGTTATGTTACAGAAATATGATGTGTTGATCTTTTCCTAAGAAAATAATGAAAGAATATTATGGAAATATATTCATTGATAGTTTTTTAGTTACATATATTTTATCGACACATAAGTTTTCTAGGATTTTATTCAAAGATTAAAAATAAATAAATATTTATTTCTTAGTTCCAAAATATGAGTTTAGAAGATATATTTTAGGCATGCAAGGTTCTATTTTTGAACTTTTATTGTCTAAATATTTTATAGTGATGCACCAGTTTATTTTGATATTCAAGTCTAGTGTAGCACAAGTTCAGTATATTTTTGGAAAGATTACATAGAAGAGCTTGTTGGTTCTCAGTATACCATAAAAAAAAATTGGTAATTGAGCATTTTGATGTTATGGGTTTTTGTTTTGATGATAGGTTTAAGGATGTAAAAATGTTTGGGATTTGAGAAACTAAAATAAATTCTTTGAGTTTAGTCAAAATAAATTAGAAATAATTTAGTTGTGTTAAAGCTCTTTTATGTGAATGGTTCCTTTAAAAATTTCTTTGCAAAGATGCATACAAAAATTGTACATAGTATATATGTATAATATAATGTTTAGATAGTATAAATAATGATTAAAGAGTTTTGGAAGAATATATATTGTGAATTTTTATTAGGGTTTTTTACAATGGTGCACCAGTTTATTTTGATATTCAAGTCTAGTATAGCACAAGTTCAGTATATTTTTGGAAAGATTACATAGAAGAGCTTGTTGGTTCTCAGTCTACCATAAAAAAAATTGGGTAATTAAGCATTTTGAAGTTATGGGTTTTTGTTTTGATGATAGGTTTAAGGATGTCAAAATGTTTGGGATTTGAGAAACTAAAATAAATTCTTTGAGTTTAGTCAAAATAAATTAGAAATAATTTAGTTGTGTCAAAGCTCTTTTATGTGAATGGTTCCTTTCAAAATTTCTTTGCAAAGATGCATACAAAAATTGTACATAGTATATATGTATAAGATAATGTTTAGATAGTAGAAATAATGATTAAAGAGTTTTGGAAGAATATATATTGTGAATTTTTATTAGGTTTTTTTACAGTGGTGTACCAGTTTATTTTGATATTCAAGTCTAGTATAGCACAAGTTCAGTATATTTTTTAAAATATTACATAGAAGAGCTTGTTGGTTCTCAGTCTACCATAAAAAAAATTTGGTAATTGAGCATTTTGAATTTATGGGTTTTTTTTTTATGATAGGTTTAAGGATGTCAAAATGTTTGGGATTTGAGAAACTAAAATAAATTCTTTGAGTTTAGTCAAAATAAATTAGAAATAATTTAGTTGTGTCAAAGCTCTTTTATGTGAATGGTTCCTTTAAAAATTTCTTTGCAAAGATGCATACAAAAAGTGTACATAGTATATATGTATAAGATAATGTTTAGATAGTAGAAATAATGATTAAAGAGTTTTGGAAGAATATATATTATGAATTTTTATTAGGGTTTTTTATAGCGGTGCACCAGTTTATTTTGATATTCAAGTCTAGTATAGCACAAGTTTAGTATATTTTTGGAAAGATTACATAGAAGAGCTTGTTGGTTCTCAGTCAACCATAAAAAAAAATTGGTAATTGAGCATTTTGAAGTTATGGGTTTTTGTTTTGATGATAGGTTTAAGGATGTCAAAATGTTTGGGATTTGAGAAACTGAAATAAATTATTTGAGTTTAGTCAAAATAAATTAGAAATAATTTAGTTGTGTCAAAGCTCTTTTATGTGAATGGTTCCTTTCAAAATTTCTTTGCAAAGATGCATACAAAAATTGTACATAGTATATATGTATAAGATAATGTTTAGATAGTAGAAATAATGATTAAAGAGTTTTGGAAAAATATATATTGTGAATTTTTATTAGGGTTTTTTACAGTGGTGCACCAGTTTATTTTGATATTCAAGTCTAGTATAGCACAAGTTCAATATATTTTTGGAAAGATTACATAGAAGAGCTTGTTGGTTCTCAGTCAACCATAAAAAAAAATTGGTAATTGAGCATTTTGAAGTTATGGGTTTTTGTTTTGATGATAGGTTTAAGGATGTCAAAATGTTTGGGATTTGAGAAACTAAAATAAATTATTTGAGTTTAGTCAAAATAAATTAGAAATAATTTAGTTGTGTCAAAGCTCTTTTATGTGAATGGTTCCTTTCAAAATTTCTTTGCAAAGATGCATACAAAAATTGTACATAGTATATATGTATAAGATAATGTTTAGATAGTAGAAATAATGATTAAAGAGTTTTGGAAGAATATATATTGTGAATTTTTATTAGGGTTTTTTACAGTGGTGCACTAGTTTATTTTGATATTCAAGTCTAGTATAGCACAAGTTTAGTATATTTTTGGAAAGATTACATAGAAGAGCTTGTTGGTTCTCAGTCTACCATAAAAAAAATTTGGTAATTAAGCATTTTGAAGTTATGGGTTTTTGTTTTGATTATAGGTTTAAGGATGTCAAAATGTTTGGGATTTGAGAAACTGAAATAAATTCTTTGAGTTTAGTCAAAATAAATTAGAAATAATTTAGTTGTGTCAAAGCTCTTTTATGTGAATGGTTCCTTTCAAAATTTCTTTGCAAAGATGCATAAAAAAATTGTACATAGTATATATGTATAAGATAATGTTTAGATAGTAGAAATAATGATTAAAGAGTTTTGGAAGAATATATATTGTGAATTTTTATTAGGGTTTTTTACAGTGGTGCACCAATTTATTTTGATATTCAAGTCTAGTATAGCACAAGTTCAGTATATTTTTGGAAAGATTACATAGAAGAGCTTGTTGGTTCTCAGTCTACCTTAAAAAAATTTGGTAATTAAGCACTTTGAAGTTATGGGTTTTTGTTTTGATGATAGGTTTAAGGATGTCAAAATGTTTGGGATTTGAGAAACTGAAATAAATTCTTTGAGTTTAGTCAAAATAAATTAGAAATAATTTAGTTGTGTCAAAGCTCTTTTATGTGAATGGTTCCTTTCAAAATTTCTTTGCAAAGATGCATACAAAAATTGTACATGGTATATATGTATAAGATAATGTTTAGATAGTAGAAATAATGATTAAAGAGTTTTGGGAGAATATATATTGTGAATTTTTATTAGGGTTTTTTATAACATTGCACCAGTTTATTTTGATAGTCAAGTCTAGTATAGCACAAGTTCAGTATATTTTTGGAAAGATTACATAGAAGAGCTTGTTGGTTCTCAGTCAACCATAAAAAAAAATTGGTAATTGAGCATTTTGAAGTTATGGGTTTTTGTTTTGATGATAGGTTTAAGGATGTCAAAATGTTTGGGATTTGAGAAACTAAAATAAATTATTTGAGTTTAGTCAAAATAAATTAGAAATAATTTAGTTGTGTCAAAGCTCTTTTATGTGAATGGTTCCTTTCAAAATTTCTTTGCAAAGATGCATACAAAAATTGTACATGGTATATATGTATAAGATAATGTTTAGATAGTAGAAATAATGATTAAAGAGTTTTGGGAGAATATATATTGTGAATTTTTATTAGGGTTTTTTATAGCATTGCACCAGTTTATTTTGATATTCAAGTCTAGTATAGCACAAGTTCAGTATATTTTTGGAAAGATTACATAGAAGAGCTTGTTGGTTCTCAGTCAACCATAAAAAAAAATTGGTAATTGAGCATTTTGAAGTTATGGGTTTTTTTTTTGATGATAGGTTTAAGGATGTCAAAATGTTTGGGATTTGAGAAACTGAAATAAATTATTTGAGTTTAGTCAAAATAAATTAGAAATAATTTAGTTGTGTCAAAGCTCTTTTATGTGAATGGTTCCTTTCAAAATTTCTTTGCAAAGATGCATACAAAAATTGTACATAGTATATATGTATAAGATAATGTTTAGATAGTAGAAATGATGATTAAAGAGTTTTGGAAGAATATATATTGTGAATTTTTATTACGGTTTTTTACAGTGGTGCACCAGTTTATTTTGATATTCAAGTCTAGTATAGCACAAGTTCAATATATTTTTGGAAAGATTACATAGAAGAGCTTGTTGGTTCTCAGTCTACCATTAAAAAAATTTGGTAATTGAGCATTTTGAAGTTATGGGTTTTTGTTTTGATGATAGGTTTAAGGATGTCAAAATGTTTGGGATTTGAGAAACTAAAATAAATTATTTGAGTTTAGTCAAAATAAATTAGAAATAATTTAGTTGTGTCAAAGCTCTTTTATGTGAATGGTTCCTTTCAAAATTTCTTTGCAAAGATGCATACAAAAATTGTACATAGTATATATGTATAAGATAATGTTTAGATAGTAGAAACAATGATTAAAGAGTTTTGGAAGAATATATATTGTGAATTTTTATTAGGGTTTTTTACAGTGGTGCACCGGTTTATTTTGATATTCAAGTCTAGTATAGCACAAGTTCAGTATATTTTTGGAAAGATTACATAGAAGAGCTTGTTGGTTCTCAGTCTACCATAAAAAAAATTGGTAATTAAGCATTTTGAAGTTATGGGTTTTTGTTTTGATGATAGGTTTAAGGAGGTCAAAATGTTTGGGATTTGAGAAACTGAAATAAATTATTTGAGTTTAGTCAAAATAAATTAGAAATAATTTAGTTGTGTCAAAGCTCTTTTATGTGAATGGTTCCTTTCAAAATTTCTTTGCAAAGATGCATACAAAAATTGTACATAGTATATATGTATAAGATAATGTTTAGATAGTAGAAATAATGATTAAAGAGTTTTGGAAGAATATATATTGTGAATTTTTATTAGGGTTTCATATTAAGTATTTTGAGACAGTATGATGTTTGTATTTTAGAAATTCATATTAAGGTTGATTTTTAATTTGACGTTATGACTTCGGGAAAGTAGGTTATTTTTCAAGCTCATTTTGTGTTGAAGGGTTTAGTTTTGAAAATCTATGCAGTTTCGATGATACATAGTGAGAAGAAAAAGTCATGAATATATGCTAAAACATTTTGAAAATAAGATTTCAGTTAAAATGGATTAAAGATTTGTTTAAGCTAGAAGTCTTTTTGTGAATATATATATATATATATATATATATATATATATATATATATATATATATATATATATATATATATATATATATATAATAAGAGATGTTTATAGTTACAAGAAAACTATAATATTAACTCAAAAAAATAAATTTTGTTAAAGTTCATGTTTTGAAGATTTAGTCTCTTATTTGAATCTAAATAAGTTTTACGGATTGAGAAATATGTCATGAAGAAGAAGAATTATTTAGACATGACTGAATTGTTTTAGAATTTGTGCAAGTTTGGTTTGACAAAGATATATATGTGAGTTCATATTTATAATGAAAATGGAATTCAAAAGAATATAATAGAATATTACAATGTTGATTGATATAGTTGGAATAATTCAGTGTGTGTAGTCAAAGCTAGTTTAGAGATTTTGTTGATATGTGACTGTGTGCTTGATATATAATTTGGTTTCATATTGAGTCAATACATGTTAATTTTTTAGCAATGATAATAATTTTTATTTAAATATATTTCAACTACATAGGATGTTAGGAGGGGATCAACTTGGATCAAGTAGAATTAATGATAATAGAGGTTGGGGTCAAAATTTAGACAGTGTAAATCAGTAGAACCTGAATAAAAAAATTTCAAGGGGAGTTTTCAAGGCTAGGAGATTTGGACCTAGGTATGCTAGAAGGGGTGTCAAGATATCCATCCACATTAATGTTAATGACCCCAAGTTTTGGAAAGTCTCGAACAATTTTCCTTTCAACCCTATTAATCACAATAGTAACTGAGGATTTCATGATAGTAGATTTGGTGTAAGGACTCATTCCCATAGCAATTCTTGTCACCACTTGCAAAATAATCTACATCACTTGCTAATTTAGTCACATGCTCTAGAAAGAGTATAGCATGTAAGTGAGCCTCACCCCATTAATGAAGCCACTCATCTTGAAATTGAAGTTTCCCATGCTAAGAATTGTGTTAACCTTGTTCGGCCTTTAGTTTCTAATGACCCCTCATATTCTCAGAGAGATCCTATTTTAGGATGTAGAAAGTTAAGTTTGAAGGATCCTATTTCATATTATAGGAAATGTAATCTTGAAATCCATCCAACTACTTTAGTTAAATGATCAGATAGCTATAATGACACAGACACTCCAGTTGAGGTCAGAGTTCTGAAGAAGATTAAGCTGGAGATTGATGATAATACAAGTGAACTAGGACTAAGTTGGTTCAATTTCCAGTAACTAAGATGGAATATAATGAATGTGTGAATGAGAAAGGGAATATAGTTATTGAGGTTTTGTTAGATTTTGATGACTTTTGGATGTCAACATGATAAAACTTTTTATTTTCATGATGAACTTTTAGTTGGCAAAATTCTATAATTTTAGATTTGATAGATTTTGATGTTTTAGAGATGATGTTTTGGAAAGTATAGCAGACTTTAATTTTTGGATATATATATATATATATATATATATATATATATATATATATATATATATATATATAAGTTAATTTTTGAAAATGCATTATGGTATTAATATAAATAGAAATTTTATTAAACTTGATTTATCTATTTATTTATTGATATATGTTATTCTATTTTATTATTAATTGATTAGGGTCCCCACCCATTAGGAAGTACCAGGTCTACATTCAAATACTTAATCCATTAAGACTTTTAAGTCTTAATTTAAACTTAACTAATAACTATTTATATTAATTGAATTTTATAAAGTCAATTAATTAAGTTAAACTAATAACTAACTAAGGTTAGTTATAAATTCTTTTTCAACCAAAATTTGAAGCATAAAAAGAGATCAAGGATTCATTTGAAGTAGAGGAACAAAATAAGTATTGAAGACTTATGCATTGTGAAATAAATCATTTATCTATCTCTTTTATATGGAACTTCTCTAAGATAGCCTGACTTTTGTAGATAGACCCAATGGTGCTCTCTCTGACTGTTGAGTAAATTGCTTAAGCAATGTAAGTACATCTAGTTATATATTACCATTTATAATAAATTATCTACAGTTTGTCAAGTTTAACATCTTTTAATGATTGCTCCTTACAATCTTATGTGAAAAATATAAGTATTCAACCTAATAATAATGAAAACTTCACTATTTATGACACTTCATTGATATATTTAATTGTAAAAGTTGTCTGTCAATATATTTTGAAAAGAAAGATGTTTGTTTCTCAAATAAAATCGATCTATTTTGCTAAGATGACTCTCTTTCGAGACTCACATATTTTATCTATATTTTACTATATATTGACTTTGATTTTAATATAGTTTAATCTATTTAGATTGATCTTGAATTAGCCTATTTCTCTTTCTATTTCCTTTAAATTTAATATATTTTTTTAGTTTATTGTTTACTTCTATTTTTTTAGGTTATTTTCTTTAGTTAATCTTCTTGTTTATTCTTTTAGGGTTAGATTTTTTAGTTTCCTTGATTAATTTCTTATTTTATAGGTTTAGTGTTAGTTTAGATTATTTTATTAGACATAGTTTTATTTTAGATTAGATAGTTTATTAGATTTATTTTAGATTAGATTATTTTAGTTTAATTGCTTTAGTCTTTAGTTTATTATTGTTTTGTTTAGATTTAATTGTTTACTTTGTTTCTTTGAATAGTTTTTTTTCATTTAGTTGTTTTTTTGTTGTTTGTTGTGTCTTGATGTGCTAAGTATCATTTGATTGATTATTTGATTGAATATTTGTTTATCTTGATGTATCTCAAATTTGATTCACTTTATATTTCTAGTTTATTATCTTGAGGATACTTGGAAGTTGTTATAATAGAAAGCAAGATATTTTTTAAAATATATTATATTATTGAATAAATCAAGATATTACTTTGAATATACTATATTATTGAATCAAGTTTCTTTCCTTCAAGAGATCATCTTGTCCATAAGCCTTCTCTATCAGATAATATAAATTACATATTCATATCTAAACTGATTCTTTATTTGATGAAGTGGATTTCTAAAATTATAACAGAATATATTATTTTTGATAGCTCATTCATTATTTCCTACAACATTTAAAAAACCCCTCATGTCTTTAGGATTGTAATTGAACCTTTAAAACCTTAATATTAGACTAGTATTGTTCCAACTTAACCTTCACAATAGGTGAAAGAGTTTATTAGTTGATGGTATAATTTTCATCACCAACACTACCATAGGAATATCATCATATTATACAAGGTTTAAAGTGGATCTACCATTGAAGGAAACAAAGGGAAATTTTATATCCATCTTGATAGCTTTAGGAGAACTTGGACTATAGTGGAAATGAAGTTTCTTTCTAGGAGCTTTGGTATAAAGAGCAGAATGAATTAATCTCTTTCTCTTGACTAAAAATAGGGGTAAATCAACAAACTCAAAAGGAATACCCTTGGACTTTAAACTTGTAGTCACCCTTAGCATGAAATTTGCTTACTAGTCTACAACCAAGAGCCAAAAACTTATTGGAGTCACCAGATGCTACATGAAGGAGGTTATTATAGCTATAAATTTATCAATACCAATATCAATCTTAGACAACTTTGTTAAAAATGGTCCCACTGAATGTGCTAAAAATTATTAACAATTTAATTTGTGCCCCTAAAAAGGTTGCTCAAGATTTCTAATTTAGATGATATAAATGGATCACTTCTAGGTTGTGGGTGGCCTAAATGGTGAAGTGAATCTCTATATTTGGATAGATCCCTTGATGCCTCACCTGAATTACTACTAAATATACTGAGATTTCAAGAAAAAGGGTTAAAAAAGGTTAAAACCAAAAAAAACATAGAGGTGATGCACCAAATTATAGTTACCTATACTCACCTATGATTATGCTATGAATGACAAGATTACAACCTAATTCTAAAACTTCAAGACAACTCTTCTCACAAAAGTGTTTCATATGAAGGTTGTGGTTGCTAAAATAACCAGGGTGAAGGATAAAGATGTCTAAAAAAAGACACTAATGACACTTCCACACTTTAGACTCAATAAAATCATTTGACACACATAATATGACCTGAATAAAGATGATTAACTCACATAAAGACATGAATGAAGAGGAAAAATGCATGTAAATTAAAAAACTATCACTAACATTCATCAATAATTCATCTCCAAAACACAAGATGTAAGATGGTAAAGTATAACTCAGCTTGAATTAATTTTAGAGGAAATAAACTCTTATCAAGTTTGGTAGGGCTTTTCCATACACATTTTTAGGGTGATTTCCATAAAACATTTGCCTAATTATATAAGAAAAATATCTAGAGCTCGAGGTCTAAATTGGTTTTGCCCACTAACAGGGTGGTTATAAATTTGAATAATAGCTAGAGAGGTTAGATAGAGGGAGTGAGAATTTCATTGAGATTGACATGGCCATGCCTATGTAATTACCTTCAAAATCTCATCAAGCTTGAATTTATCCTTTATGCTCACACTTGATGTTGATCTTCATGTAATCATTCCCATGATGACTTAGGCCAGATTCCATCAACTTTTACCACTATTTTTCTCATTTCCTTGTTGAGGTTTCAAATCCATGAATGTTTCTATGAATCAAATTATTTACATATCCTAATCACAAATTTTAAATCTAGATGATTGAAATAAGCCATCAAATTTACTAGTAGTCAGTGTTGACTAGATGTCAATAAACCCTTTTGTGGTAGCTTTTAGCCATGTTTTGACATTAGGCTCATTATTAGATTCTATAAGTTTTGATGATTTTGATAGTTAGATGATCCATTAAATTTAAGTAATTACCTTGTTAGTTACATATCTAGTGTGTTATTTTTCTTAGATGAGGGACCTACCATGTGGTGTATTCTCATTCTTTCATTACTTTGACTAGATCTACTATGCCACATGGCATTTTACTATTGGTTAAGTACTCCTAATTTTACATGTTTGTGACTTTCCATTTCCACATGGCTATGTCTTTCTCTTCCATTACTATAACTACCTTTATATATTATTCATCCTAGAGTGAAGTGGGATTTCACCATGTGGTGTCATACTTCTTACCCATTATATGGACACCTATTGTGCCTATACCAACTACTGCAGGACTATAGAGTAGTGGGATTACAAAATGTAATCCCATCCCACTCACTTGTGCTCTAAAAAACTATTAAAAGTTATATAAAACACTATAGGACTGTAAATCTATAGGATTACATCATGTTTTGTCATCTCACACACCCACTAGCCCAAGGATTTGACATCTCTCTAGGCTATACAATTTTTTTTGGGAGATTAGATTAGTGAGATTATGACATGTGGAATCATCTCACTTGCCTAGAACTTTGTTGATATGGAAATATGTAGTAAATCTCAAATAAATTTTGATAATTCCTAAAATCATTTTAGAATATGTTGAGGACTGTCAAGATTTGACACATGGCATTGGGCAAAGTTGAAGATTTGACTAAGTGTTAAAATGATTTCAATGATAGTTTGGAGCTGCTAAGACCTATGCATGATTGTCATATGGTACTAGGATGATTAGAATAGAGCCCTGTTACAACTAACAACCTAGGACTTCATCAAGAGCCCATAAAATTTAACATAGTGCCCTTGAAACCATCATCAAGAAAAATCACAAAATGGCTAAGTGCCTAAGAGCTTTTTTGACCTGCCGGGTAATTTTTGAATAAAAAGTCTAAGCCCTATTGAGTGAAAATATGACATATGGATATAATAAAGTTTTAAACAATTGACTAAGTATTAAAATATTTATTTCCTTCATAAATTTTATTGTTCATCATTTTTTCTTTGATAATTTATCTTCAGCATCTACTTTCAGAACAAAAGATCTGATAATTCTTCATTGCAATTTTTTAGAAGATAAAACACTTGAACATTCTTGTGAAGCCTTCAGCATTTTTTTTGGTCCCTTTCCTTTACAAAATTTTTTTTGAAGTCCAAAATACTTTCCAATTCCTATGAAGCTTTAGACATTTTTTTTAAATGAGAGTTTCAACTTGTTTATCAATTTTTCCAAACAATTTTATTGAATACCTACTTCCTTGACACAAAGTCCAAAGGCTAAAATTTGAAAACCTTTTAAGTCTTTTTTGCATCATTTTTGGCTTAGTTCCTTTTTTTGAATTTATACTAAACTTATAACCTTGAAACTAATTTTGAATCCCGTTTATAAACTGGACACTACTCTTCCATGGTGACCAAAAATGGTCAACAATTCCTTTGACTGATATTAGAATGGGAAAATTTTTGGTAAATTAAATGCTTTTTTAGTGTTATTTTGGTCTTTTTTAGGTGTGGAATGAATGAGGGTTCATATGATATTTATACCAATCCTATTGGGAGATAACTCACATTAAATCACTTGGTCAGCGATTGTAATATGTTTCATTTGAAAATTAGATTACTTTTAGGGCATTGGACACTTACATTAGGTCAAGATAGTAAATTTGACACTAATTTCTAGCCCAAACATTAGTGTCTAGGGAGAAAGAGAGTAGGCATAGGATCAAAACTTTTAGAAGTGTAAGATAAGTACATTTTAATCACTTTGGTTAATATAATATATTTGTGTCATCAATATAAGGCTAGTCAGACTAAGAGATAGGCCAAGGGGCACAGGATAGATTATATGTGAGGCTTGCAAAATTAATTCATGTATATAACTAAGAGGAACACCAAGGTCATGAGTTTTCCAAGTGTATAAAATTGAAGTGTTACATAATCAAAAAATATCATCTGCGGGTATGAAATTCAAGTTTCCTAGCTCCTTTAAGAGCTCTTATGAGTAGATATTATGAAACATCAACTTCTATACCTCAATTAGAGAACCTTACATGGATTTGAAGATGAATTTTAGTAGGCTTATGCTCCTACAACCTATTAATCATGATCATAGGTGAATTAAATGGCTATTGAAGAGCATGAAAAAGTATGGAGGCATTAAAATTAATCCTAAATATATGTAACTCCATCTATGGATTGGAGTGATGATCATTCCAAGTCAACCATAACTCCAAATAGGTGTACAATATTCCCTCTCACGTTAAACATTCAATATACACAAGAGTTAGATATGGTAAAGTTAAGGTCATTAGCATAAGAAGAGTCATGTTTTCCAAGAAGAGGCAGTTAGTTGACCAAATCATGCATTTTTAAGCATTATAAAGGACAAAAATAGAAACAAGTAAGGCCTCCTCCTCCACTACTATTCTAATTTTCATTGATATACCTTCATTAATAATCCTAATGCATTGAGGAGATTTCAATGATCCTAATTTACACATTTTTCTCTTATATAAGCTCAATTATGATGTAATAGCTACATTCATGCAGTCTAATATTGTTTTTTCTCCTCTCTTGTCTCATATTTATTATATATAGGGCTATAAATGCCTTATTTTGTATCCCTTTACTAGGTATAATAAAATTCTACTTCTATAGAGACTTATAATGCTATATTTAAGCCTTTGAATTGAATAAAGACTAGTTATTTACCTTCTCTAAACTCATATCTTATGTGATTTTAGTGTTTTTTTAATTTATACATGTGGTAGATAGTGCTCTCCCATGTGTATATCCATATCCCTTAATCTTGGTGTAAGTATATATGTCTTTTATAAGTCATATGTTGTGTTTTAGAGTGTATGCAAAGGGAAATGCAATTGATCTATAAATCAATCCTAGCTTAGAGAATAGAAATCCTACTTACACTTTTGATTATGTATACATTATATATTCAGTGTCATGATGAAGATGGATCCACTAGACCTAGAAAAGAGATATATTACCATAATAATATCACTAGGGAGGGTTTTGAATCCTTCAATCAAGCAAAATTATGCAATAACCCTAACTAGGTCCTATATTTTTATATTCATGAAAGTAAATAAATGACAAGAAAGCAAAATCTAATCTAGTGCTCACAAAATCTTGTGGAAAAAAGTTGGGGTTATTAAACATGTATAAGAGAATCCTATTTAAGCTATTTATAATTAAAACCTTAATGCATGGAGAGAGAAATATATTCTATCTACTAAAAGAGATGAGAAAAGTTAAAGATACTTACCTTGAAGATGAACCCATTGAGACTCAATATCTCACTTGGCCAAAGGTGATTTGTAAGAGGTTGTTATGGTTTTTAAGGATCATTAAGAAAGGCCAAAACATCCAAGACTTTTACACAAGACAAGATTCTTCTCCAAGTAGAAACCCTAAGCTAAGAATCCTCAATTAGAATGGTAGAAGAGTAGATTATAAATAAGAACAAATGAATAATTAACTCTTTTTGTCTCTAAGAAATGATGAAATGAATGTGTTTAAATAGTTGAATCTATCCCTATTCCCTTTTGAAAGTTTAATTGATAGGGTCGGCCTAATCAACCTTATATCATTATTGACAAAAATAAACTAGGTCTTAGCAGCCAACCTAGACCCTAAATGATTTTTTCAAATAGAGTACAGGGTTGATGGGGCTGATATTGTATCATAAACCATCAAAGAGGATTTTAGGCTAGGGAAGGGATAATAAAGGTAGAAAATGACTATAGGGGGGTGAAAAAGAGGAGGCAAATCTTAGGGGAATGTTTTTAGGAGATGGTTAGAGTGATAACAAGTGGTAATAAAGGGACAAAAATCCTACAAGCATCAATGGGCTGTCCACCCCTTTCTTGATGCACCCCTTAAGACATGCACTCAGAGATATTGAGACTCAATGGGTGCCTGCAAGAGAAAAAACATCAATAATTGATAAAGTTTGAAAATATTTTGTGTATACTTATGCCCCACTCAAATATTATCATGTGTCACTCAGGTGTAATAGGGGATGGTTATTTGAGAAAAGAACATAGTAACACACAACATTAAATCTAAAAAATAGAAATATTTTAAAGCATAAATAACTGAAATTAAATGCCTATAAGGGAATAACTGAAAATAAAAATAATGTGTTCATACCTTTAATTGCCTTTATTTATATATGGTTGTCTATTGTGTTTGTATTTTAAATCATGAAGGATGCAGAGACTACTTTCAACAAACCTAACAGTACAAAACTAAAGAGCAAAAATAAATAAACATAGGAAATCTAGGATAACTGATGTTATGTGGATGAGACATACTTGGAAATTTGGAAAGTTGGGGTAACAAATGCTAAGTTAAGACCAAATAACCAAGTTGAAATTTAGAGTAAAATTAGGTAACTAAAAATTCAAGGTTACTAAAGACAAAAAAACTCAAACAAGTGAAACTTAAGTAAGAAAAGCAAACTTACCAAGTCAAACCAAGGATACATGTCAAAACAAATAGTGGTATGCAAACATCAATGTGAAAGCAATAAAAATTCTTACTTAAAGAAAGATGGATAAGCAAAATGGTAAAACAACATTGATAAGTGAGTAGTAATAATCCTTACTCAATCATCAATGAAAAAAGTGCATAAAAGGGAAAAAAACATTGGTGAGTGAGGAGTAACAAGCCAACCTCATTCAATAATGGAAAAAGATAAATAAATAAGAAATAGACTCAGGTATTCAAAAAAGGGATATTACAATAATGGAAAATGGTAAAAGAAAGCAAAGAAAGTCTAGGAATATAGATCCTAAGAATAAATAAAATAATCCCTAGTCACTCAAGCATATTGTTTTATTTTAAAGATATATAAAACTTGAAAAAAGGTAGTGCTAGAATGTTTTAAGATGTGAAGAAGAGGGAATGTGGAAGCTATAAAATATATTTAGAATCGTACTTGCATATCATGGGGGGAAATGAAATGGGTGGAGGGGATAATGAAATAAAAACCAAGGTATAAAAATTCTTTATCAAATTCAAGACACTCAAATTAGGTTTGTCAAAACAAGAGGACTTTTGACATTGAGGACTCTAAGTAACTTCTCCTAGAAACACAAATCTTAGGTCAACAAATGAAGTATGTATATCATCTCATGAAGGCCATATACATGAAAATTAAAATGGACCTACCTTCCCACAATGTGTTACCCATTCCTCAGGGCCCCTTATAGAGATGTCAATATACTATGAAGATTGGGTACTTACATGATAAAGTATATATCACCATAGAGTATTTTTGAATTATAATGATAATAAAAGGAAATCATGAGGAATATTGGGTCCTATATATAGTTTTACAATACAACTCATGAGAAAAGAGAAACCAAAGGACCAAAAGGAGGGACAAATGTTTGTGTACAGAGGAAATGTTGTAGAGGGTGAGACTCATGGAGAAGTCCTATAAGTATTGTTATTAGGATTAAATATATAAATCATGATAATAAGGGAAATATTTAGGAAAAATAATTCTTTGAAAATTATGTATTGGTGGGCTCTTTAAAAATATGGCCTTCATTAGTTTAAAGGTGATAGGTACGTGGACCAAGTATGTCTTTGAATAAATAAGAACCCCACCATTTTAGGTCATATTTACCTTATTTTGCATGATTTTAGTCTATTTTAAGGACAATATCACAAACACTAAAGTGTGAACTTTAAATCTTTTATTATGTTGTTTGGTAATGTGGGCCTTGTATTGGTGATTGTGTTATAGAGCAAAAAGATGGTGTTCATCAAGAATATCAAGAGCATGAAGGTGATATTCACATAATTATTCATCAAGTATGATAACATGAAGATAGATATATAGAGAGGGAAGCTCACATTCTAATGGGAGGACTGATTCGGAACCATAGATTAGTGAAAATGGTGTTGCCCCAATGGCATTGTGTATACTAGTGTTATAGACACAAAGAGTGAGATATAGATGACGATTCTAATCTGTGCAAGTCTTATGGATTATATTTTGGATAATTTTATTAGGGATTTTTTTAGTGGCCTTGGCTTGGCCATTGCATTGGGGATGGTAGGGCGTGTGTAAAATTTGTGATTGATTTTGAATATAGCATAGAATTGTTTGACATCTTTATTTTTGAAATTACAACCATTATATAAAATGATAGTATGAGGAATGCTAAAGTGACAAATGATTTTTTTGAGAATGAATTTAGTAATGGTGGTGTCAAAGGCATTGATGACGGGCATCTCCTTGACCCATTTGGTAAAATACACATGTTAGCACTCTAAGTCCACCCTAGCTAAAAGGAGGAGTGTTCAGGTCCTACTTCCAAACCTGGAGTAATATGGGAATGGTTTAAGGCTATGGGTTGCCTATATCCATACCAAAAATCTATATTTTTTAATTACTCTAGCTCCTCTAATGCTTCATTTTGGATCTTTGCTTCTAAAACCTAAAACTAGTTGGGGTGAAAAGGGATAAGGAGTTGTAAAATTAAAACCTATTATAACTTGTGGTGATACACCATGAATATTTTCCATCCACTCATACTTGAGCAACTAAAAATCTAATTAGATAGAAAAAAATAATGGGATCTATGACTTCAAATGCTTTTCATGCATCAATATTTCATGAAGAGGTTCATCAAATGAGCGAAACCTAAGGGAGATGATAGAGAGGATCAGTTCAAGGCACTAATCCAGTCAACATGTCTATTGTTGGATTCAGTCAAATGACATTGAACACTAAACACAACCTACATAACTAGATAATCTGCCAGCTATGTGAGATTAGGACTTGGCAAGGGAGAAGGCCCTACCACTTATACAAATTAGATCTGACATGAACACACTAGTATAATATCATGAATTCTAAAAATAATCATCTTATTTATCTCAAGAGATTACAAGGCTCAATCTTGGTAGAGTCTATTCATGCCCAAGAGAGGGATCCAAAATAATAGCTCAAAAGCTATACTTATAATAGAAAGGAAGAAAGAGAGAGGGGATTTTGGCATTCAAAAAGTGGAAGAAAGCCCTCCAGATCAAAAAGTGAGGTGGTAGCCTTTGATTACCTTTGTATTTGTGTGCCTTATCTAATATATATATATTTCTTATTATCTCAATAATCATCAAGCTCCTCTCATTGGCCGAGGGATCTCACTAAAAGACGAGGGCTTCTTATGCATAGGACCAAAGTTTTTTTGAATGGAAATAATGCCCTTAACTACCTCTTCAAGTACCATCTCACCATCTCAAGACTCTAAGTCCATTTACCCTGATAATGAGGATCAAATCCTTGAATCCTTGATACTAACAAACATGCCATGCCTTAGGTGATGGAGTAACTATTTTATTGATGATGGGCACCTTTGCATTAATTTCATATTCATTAATTTTCTATATTTAGATCATAGGTCCCACCTATATTTGGAAAACCAATCTAAGGACATTAGTTTTCCTATAGTATTTATAGTAAAATAGACCAATGAAACATTTAGCACTTTATATATTATAATAGGTTCAAATAAACCTATTATATCTTTGTGGGGACTGAGAATTCATATATGCATGGCTCCTTCTTTAACCTAGTGAACCAGTCACAAGAAAGAACCTTATAATCTCTAACTTACTAAATAAGAGATCAATATAATCTCTAATGGCACTCCCTTATGTTCCCTATGCTTGACTATATTAGCTATACTTCTCCATGGCATTATAATGAGATTTAATGGCATCAATAAAACCCTATAATACCTTGCTTTCCATCATCAAAAATGGATTCTTGACCTCCATCAAAAAACCTAAGATCACCTTCACTTTAATTAACTATCAAAATTTGACTTGGCTTCTTGACACATTAACCCAACTCACTATATCAATCTACCTATGCATGAATACCCATGAGCCATCAATCTTTTTCTAGTTGAATGCATTTGTGCCACTTTTCATGCACCCATTCACATCCTTAAGATTCGCTGACCATTTTGACTCACACTCACCATTAGATCTGAGGGTATAATGTAATGCAGACCATTGATTAAATGAGACCCATTATTTTAAATCTAATAATTATTCCATGGTATTAAAATTGATGTCCTCACTTCTATAATTTGATGTTCACACAACCATCAAATTTAATCTCAATAGGATTATCTCGCTCTATCTTCAAATTTGAAGTTTGTGTGATCATCATTCATCATTCTATAAAATGTGATTGACATCCCATGGACAAAAAAATTTAAACATAGGTATATTTTATCTTGAGCCTTATTTTTACATTTACACAAATGTCTTATGCCTTTGACCAACTTTGAAAGCTTGGATCATGAAGCATGAGAATTGTGGAGGCACCAAAATTTCAAAAGATGCTTATGAGGCCAAAAGGAGAAACCCATTTGATGTGATGGTCCCAAAAGCCTCCTAGGTGGAGATATTAAGTGCTCAAGTTAATTGGTCCATAATTGTTTCTTCATGACATCCTAGTGATGGTTGAACTCAAATGACTAAGTATTGGAAACTTAGCAGAAATGCCTGAGAGCCCAACTTTTCACATGCATAAATCCATTTATGCTTTGGATGAGGACCTAAAACTTAGAAGATAACATCTTGGGACCAAGGTTAACAAACCCATGAGGTAACCTTCCTCTAAAACTACCACATGTATAATATATTTCTTTGTGAAAGTGCTCACTCAACTCTAGCATAACTTTCTTGAAAATCGCTAAGTATGGGAAAATAAAAATAAAGTGACTAAGGATCCAACTTTGAACCTTTGTAAATTTTGATGTGTTTAGGTAGAGGACCTTATATTTGGTACATATAATCTTGGTATAAAAGTGAACAAACCCATAAGACCAATTCCTCTTGACTTGTCCACACATGTGAGATCTGGTCTTTACAAACTAGACCCAAAATGTCAAGATGAATATAATGAAGGACCGAATGAACTCCATGCACTTCCATATCATTACAAGCAGTCTTGACACCTTATAGGGGCTCTAAAACTCTATACTATGTTCCAAATTTTGAAAAACACATGATAACTTGCATGGTCTCTTTTACTTGGCAATCTTGGACCCCTTTTTGATCCTTAGATCTACTTATTCATCAAACCATGCAAGAGATTCTTATGTGGGCCAAAATTGGCCAAATCTTTGGTGACTCACAAGAAATCATGTGTCAATCTTGTTTTAACCTCTTAAAATAAATAAAATACCAAAAGGAGTAAAACAAAATAGAATGGGAACCTAAACTACCAACATAAGGACCACTAACTTACAAGAAAATAAAGAAATAGGGATCAAAATGCTACTTATACTAATCACTTATTGAAATTAAAAAAACCTAGAATAACTAACTTGAGGTAACAATTTTTCCTCTAGGGTCAAAGGAGAATTTATTTGATGTAGCATGGATCTTTGAAACATGATTTCTTCTCCTCAATGGTATCTTATTGTAGATGGGAGTAAATAGATGCTCATGTCTTCTTGATGATGCAACTGGGCCTCCTATCTCCATTTTCAAGTGTAGGGACTGAATATATGGATCAAATATATAATCATGTTCCTCCCAAACTCTTTTTTCTTACATCAAAAATTATCTCTCTACCTCATTAGTCAAGATTTGCAACTGACTTTATTCCTTGGACTTCAAGTGGCCAACTATCATAGCATCCTTGATGAGTTATTTTTCTTTAGGCTTTGGTTGATGTAGTGGTGAGGCATCTAGTTTCAATCAAAATTCCTCTAAGTCTTCCCAAAATGACATCTCATCTTGGTCAATTCAAAAACCACAAGACCCTTTTCTACTTCTATCATCTACCTACAAGACATTCGGTTGATTACCCACCTCTTTCTCTTAGACAAGGTCATCACAAGGTTCTTAATCAACTGAGGTTTGTTCATCTTATTAATTAATAGAGAGGGGTGATAAATCATCAATCCACTCAATCAAAATCTCTTCTTAATTTGGCAGCTCTAAAGTGGCACTAATTTATTTATTTGAACATTAGCCTACCATTCAACTTCATTACTCAAATCTGCCACACTAAGTTGCTCAATCTCACCCAAGAATTTTAGACATAAGTTTTTCCATTGGTCTTCCAATGGATTCTTGAGTTTAGTATCAATATCATTATTATGAATGCTACCAACTAAAAAATATCCTTGGAAAATATTAGCTTGTGTTTCACTTAACTCAACTACATCATTAAGGCATTAGAGTTGCCCTTTATCACTCAATTCCTACTCATGTTTACCTTCTAATCCATTGGGGTGTATAGGGGTTCCAATTTGTATTTATTATTCATAAACACTAGAAGTGTCTTCTTTGGCATGCCCTTAAGGCTTAGCTACAATTTCATCATTGTCAATCTCCTTAATGACTAACCCTTCCTCTATCAACTTAGATAATTCATCCACCATGTTGAAATGGTCCAATTCTAACTTTAGTGTACTTGATTACTCTTAAAGAGAGGAGGGGGTGGGTGGATAGTATATATCATCAATTTGCTTGATGCTAGAAAGGGTATTTTTCTAACTAGGGATCTTTAATTCTCTTTTATGAATCTCTGAGAATTGAGAAATGATGTGAAAGGGGGAATAGGTGTTTGAGTAATATCATATGAAGGATCAATAACAAAATTTACACCTTATTTCTTATTCTTTTTTTTTAAGGGTGGGCATGATGAAATTAGGATCCATGGCCCATGAAAGCTTCCATGTAGGCATCACCTTAGGTTCTTTGGCAAGTATAGGATCTTGAGCACAAGTGGATTGTTTTGGAGGAGAGTGAAGGTAATATACCTCTTGAGTGCTTTGGGGAAGAGGATGAACGTGGAACTTAATAAGTGGCCCAAACTTGATTTTTACCTCGACACCATGTTCAATCTTACACAATATATGAGACAAGTCTTTGAAAAATTATCCTATAACCTTAGTCATGAAGTTACTACCCAAAAATAAGGCATGATGAGGTAATGAATTTGTTACCATAAGGTGTTGTGCAATTGAAATATTGGGGTAGGCATTAAAAGTAAGTTGGAGGTTTCTAAAAAAACCAAATACTTTTATGGGAGACCAATTCCATTGTAAAACAATGTCAAGTACAAGTTCATACCTTTGATTTAAAGTATTTGCTACTAATTTAGGGATAATAAAGAGATTCACCCTGTCATTAAGCAAACAATTATGGACCAAAAAATCTCCTATGACCAAGGAGGCAAAAAAGGGAGATGGGGTAACCAATTTAGCTAATTGTGGCTAGTTTGTAGGAGTCTATTGGCGAGGGATAAGATTTTTTCATTCTACCCTTTTTTATTATCTATGGCTCTCTTGTAACCCATATCTTTCTTTTCTTAGTCTCTCAATCTCTAAATTTAGGTAGTCATTATTTGGTGCAAGTGGATTGTAAGGGTAGAAGGTTGATAATATGATTGGTCATGAGAATAATGGGGTTTCCATAGAGGTGGATGGGGATAAAATTATGGTAGATGATCTTGGTAAAATGGAGGATGTGGATTATATGGGTCATATAGGCTATGGTAAGGTAGATATCAGGGTGGATATAAAAAATCTTCGTCACAGGATGTCATGGCTCCTTATGCAATATGTGAACTAAATTTAGAATCATGACAAAAATTTCTTACCTCTACAACCATAAAACCACTGGTACCTCTAAACTTGAGGTTGATTATAAACCTCCCAAATATGCTTGACTCTAACTATGATGTTTTCAAATGATGTTGCCAATGTCTTCAAATTCCAAATGCCCTTCAATACCTTTAGAGTATGCTTCAAGGTGCTTGAAATCAGTCCCACCAAGCATGCCAAAATTGTTAGCACTCTAGGTTCCACCCTAGCTAAAAAGAGGAGTGTTCAGGTCCTAATTCTAAACTTGGACTAACATGGGAATGGTCTAAGGCTATGGGTTGCCTATATCTAGACTAGACATCTACTATTTTTAATGAGGCTATTTGTTCTAATGCATCATTTTAGACCTTTGTTTCTAAAACCTAAAATTGGTTAGGGTGAAAAGGGAGAAGGAGTTGCAAAAGTAAAACCTATTCTAAATTATGGTGATGTACCATGAAGATTGTCCATCCACTCAAACTTAAGCCTCTAAAACACTAATTAAACAAAAATAAATAATGGGATCTATTACTCCAAATGGTTGTCATGCATCAAAATTTCATGAAGAGGTTCATCAAGTGAGTGAAACCTAAGGGAGATGATGGAGAGGCTTAGTTCAAGGCACTAATCCATTCAACATGTCCACTATTGGCTTCAGTCAAATGACATAGAACATTAAACATAACATATATAATTAGATAATCTACCATCTAGGTGAGATTAGGATTAGGCAAGGGAGAAGGCTCTACCACTTATACAAATTAGATCTGACATAAACACACTAATTTAATATCATGAAATCTAAAAATAGCCATCTTATTTGTCTCAAGAGGTTACAAGGCTCAATCTTGGTAGAGTCTAGTCACACCCAAAAGAGGGATTCAAAATAATAATTCGAAGGCTATACTTATAGCAAAATAGAAGCAAGAGAGAGTGTATTTTGACATTCAAAGAGTGAAGGAAAGCCCTCCAAATCAAGGAGTGAGGTGATAGCCTTTGATTTCCTTTTTTTTAGCATGCTTTATTCAACAAACAAATTTCTTGTTATCTCAATAGTCATCAAGCTCCTCTCATTGGCTGAGGGATCTCAATAAAAGACAAGGGCTTATTATGCATAGTGCCAATGTTTATTTGAATGGAAATAATTCCCTTAACTACCTCTCTAAGTACCAACTCACCATAGTAGGACTCTAAGTTCACTTACCCTGATCATGAGGATCAAATCCTTGAATCTTGATACTAACAAACATGTCGTGCCTTAGGTGATAGAGTATCTACTTTGTTAATGATGGGCATCTTTGCATTAATCTCATATTCATTATTTTTCTATATTTGGATCATAGATCCCACCTATAGTTAGAAAACGAATATAATGACATTGGTTTTCCTATAGTCTTTATATTAAAATAGACACATGGATCATTTAGCACATTATATATATAATATATTTGAATTAACCTATTATATCTTTGTAAGTATTGAGAATTCATATATGCACAGATCCTTCTTTAACTTAGTGAACCAGTCATAAGAAATAATCTTGTAAGCTCTAACCTACCAAACTAGAGATCAATATAAGCTCTAATGGCACTCCCTTATGTTTCCCATACTTTATTGTATTAGTTAGACCTCTCCATGGCATTTTAATGAGCTTTAATGGCATTAGGAAAACCCTATAAGGCCCTGATTTCCATGGTTGAAAATGGATTCTCAACCTCTATCAAAAACCCTAGGCTCACCTTTTCTCTAATTAGTTATCAAAATATGACTTGGCTCATTGACACATTAACCTAACTCACTCTATAAATCTACTTATGAATGGATACCCACAAGCCATCGATATTTTACCAATTGAATGTGCTTGTGCCACTTGTCATGCACCCATTCACCCTTGAGATTTGCTAATGATTTTGACTCATGCTCACCATTAGATCTGAGGGCATGATATAATTCAAACCATTGATTAATTGGGACCCATTATTTGAAATCTAATGGTTATTCCATGGTATTAAAATTAGCATCCTCACTCCCATCATTTGATGTTTGCATGACCATCTTTGACAGTTGCATGACTGTCAAATTTAAGCTCAATAGGATTGTCTTCCTCTGTCTTTAAATTTATTGTTTACATGACCACCATTCATTGTTCCACATAACATGATTCACATCCCATGGAACATCAAAGGTAAACATATGTATATTTTTTCCTGAGCCTTATTTTGACATTTGCATGAATGTCTTATGCGCTTTGACCAAATTTGAAAGTTTGGATATTGAAGCATGAGAATCATGGAGGTACAAAAATTTTAAGAGATGCTCATAAGGCTATAAGGATCAATCCAATTTAATTAAATGTTCCCAAAATCCTCTTAGGTGGAGATATTAAGTTCTCAAGTTAACTAGTCCATAACTACTTTTGTGTGATGTCCTAGTGATGGCCGAGCTCAAATGACTAAGTATGGGAAACTTAGAAAAAATGCCTAAGACCTAGATTTGCACATGTATAAATCCATTTGTGTTTTGGAAAAGGACCTAAAAATTTTAACATATCTTGGAACCAAGGTGAACAAACCCATGTGGTTACCTTGCTCTAAAACTACTGCACGTGCAAGATATTGCTTTGTGAAAGTGTTCACTCAGCTCTGATAGAACTTTCATGAAAATGGCTAAGTATGGGAAAACAAGAAGAAAGTGACTGAGGATAAAACTTTATAACTTTGTAACTTTTGATGAACTTGGGTGGAAGACCTAAGATTTGGCACATATGAGCTTGGTATAAAAGTGAATAAACCCATATGACCAATTCCTCTTGACTTATCCACATGTGTGAGATTGGGCCTCAACAAATTGGACCTAAAATGTTAGGATGAAGAAAATGAAGGACTAGATGAACTCCATGAACTTCCATATAATTCTAATCACTCTTAAAAATTTATAAGGGATATGTAACTCTGGACCATGTTCCAAATGTTGAAAAACACATGAGAACCTACATGGTCTCTTTTACTTGGCAATATTAGACCCATTTCTGAGCCTTAGATCTACTTCTTCATGAAACCATGAAAGATCTTATTATGTGGGATAAAATTGGCCAAAAACTTAGTATTTATGATTATAAATATGTGCCCATCTTAGGATCTAGGTATTTTTCCTATGAGATATATTCCCCACATTGAAAATGGCTAGGGAGACTCCATAATTTGGAGCTCTTCTAGAGGTGAATGAATTACATCATTGTGAAGTTGGTAGGGACTACACTTTTTAGTAAAATAAATGGCATATTTTTCAAGAGTGGGAAAAAATTAACCTATACATTCACATTTATGGGCTATAACATGTTTGATACAGTGGCCACTATAAATTCCCCCATGTGCTTGTTCAAGGAGAGGAGGGACCTCTTCTTTCATAACATAATGGAGTAGGGTACCTTACAATAATAAAATATGTGTGATCAAATTAATCCAAGAAGTGGGGTTAGTAACATGTTAGTTCAAGAAATAAAAACTTCAAGAAACACACTAACACATACACTCAAAGCCTAGATTTTAGGGATGAGCTTAATGAACAAAACCAAATGAAAATGAAAACTAAAATGAAAAAGACACATAATATGTTACCTTCCTTGAGAGATAAAAATTATTTATTGAGTGTCTTTCTCAATTTGTGATCAAAGATTCTTTGGCAATAGAGTTTGTGTAGCTCCCTCTCTCCTTGGCACCATTGTAGCTTGTGTTGGCTTGATGTGGCTTGGCTCAATATTTTGGCATTATAACACTACTTGTAAGGAAATTTTGGAATTATAACACTAAATAAAATGGATTGTGTCTCTCCAAATTTTCATTATAACTTTGGCTTATGAGAGCTTAAAATTCACTTGGCATAGCATTGCATTTATAACAAATGGATTTAACCCAAACCCAAGGTGAGTTGAGGTGGAGTCTAAACATATAATGAGTTCAAACCTAACTTAAATGATTCAAGACTAACCCTTGTAGAGTTAATATTTTTCAAGTAATAATTATTTATAATTAATAGGTATGGGTCTCCAAAATGAGATATTTTGAGATATTTTACAAAGGCTTGACAACTTGCAAAAGGTAATCACGAAAAGCTAGGATATTTCATATTTTTGAATTTCCTTTCTTATTGATTCATTAATTAAACATGAATAATTAAAATAGGCCTTTAATTTGGTTTATATTATTAATTAATTCTAATTATTCATTTATATCTTTCAAGATGTGATTTAAGTTCATTTGTCTACTTAATAGGTCCATAGGCCATCTTGACTATTGTGATGCCATAAGATGGTTAGTGATAAATATGTGAGAGCTTATGATGGCATAAAATATAATACCCTATCTAAGGATGTTTCAACTAAATTATGAGATTTTATGAATGATGTATAAGTAAATTCTGGATTTCAATGATTTCTAATCTTAATTTACAATGGTTGGTAGGAATCAGTATAGAGTCTAGTCGAAACAAGTGGTGGCTAGTTTTAGGTATCTATAATTTGCCCCTATTTTTAAATATGTTGCAAGCTATGGGAATAATAATGTCTTCTCAAATAATGAAACAAGACAAAAATAAATAAAATAATAAGAAGCTCCAAAACAATGTTTGGGAAGCCTATAATGATGCCCCTTGAGGGACTGGCTAACACATACGATTGATGGATGACCCTTCAAAAAAAAGTAGGAAGACGAATGAAATTAGCCCATGGGTGAGATTAATCTAGTTGAGATAATTTTTAAATGCATTGATTTAAAAATTACTAATTTTCCTAAAGGCATTTATAATTAGTAACAAAGGTTTCTATGTTGATTTTCCCAAATGCAATCATAATCAATGGCATTGACATATGCCCCAATTAGGGCTGATGAGTGAAAATAATGATTTGCCCATAGGTATTTATAATCTTTAAGATTACTTGGATTGAATAATTATTTTTTATTATGCCCCAATAAGGTATATTTATAAGCATAACTCAAGAATAGTACATGGTATACAGATTAAATATGAATAGTTGAAAACATATATACGAGGGTCTAATGACTAAAGAAGCAAAAAAAACTAGGCATACAAGGATTTACAAAGTGATGAAAGAGATGAATATAATAATAAGAATTGATCAATGGAAATGATTTGGTTATACCTACAAATATAGATATGTTCATCCTGATTAGCATTAATACAACTAGAATGGTCAATGGGTTGATTTGATCAAGGAGGGTGGGAAGATTTGTCAAGGTTACCAAGGAGAAACTTATGCGACTCTATTACATGTAAGACTTCCTAGTCTAATTTTTGTTATATCACATGACAGTAGGCATCATGATATAAAACCATGATAACTTGGCCAAAATATGCATAAGGACTGACTCCTAATCTAATAAATAATTGAAAATAATGCTCCAATGATAAAAACCATGATGACTATGTTGATGTATGAATGTGGATGGACTCAAAAATAATGTGCAAGAATTCACCCAATGAACACATATATATTGAGTCAAGGTATAACACTAAAATCAAACAAATAAATAAATAAATAACACATAGAAAACTTAAAATAAAAAGTAAAACAAGCATATTAATAATGGATTTTCCCTAGTAGGGTAGATCAAGGATAACTAACTAGGCTTAGACAGGACAAATGTTTTTGGCTTTTGAAAAATTTTAATGTTTTTAAAATTTATGGGGTATCTTAACTCATAAGAGATTAACAAGATACCACTCATAAAACAATGAGAGCATTGGCTTAGGTTTCTCATAAAATGTTGAGAGTGTATGGAAAGAGGGACTGAGCTGACCTCAATATGAATCAATCATGACCTATATAGTCTCACTAGGACCTCAAATCATAGTATTTCCATCAACATAAAAGGTGATGAGAATCAACCAGGTAATAGAAAATTCTTAAACTAAGGTAAATGGCTAGGCAAATGAGAATATTAATGGCAAAGTGATGTGGTAATGCATGGTAAATTTGTTATTCCCAATTGCCCATAGGCGGTCATAATTAGTAACACAAGGTGGAATACTAATTTTACCATAGGTGGTTATAATCAGTGGCACCAGTCAAGTGTAAATAAAATATAACATTCTAGATCTATAGTCACACTAATTTCATAGACTGTCATTTAAACATGAAATTGTGAAACTATTGAAACTAGATTAGAATCCACTCATAGAAGGTGCAAGAAAAACCAAAGTAACCAAGATCAAAAAGGTTTGGGTAGGATGGATAAAAATAGGGTTTGGTCAAATAGAGATAACTTGGTAGGAAGGCATAGGATATGGCATTGTTTAGGAAGATGAAAATATGAAGATTGGATAAAATGGTGAGGGTTTCCCCAAAGTGATAAGGTAAGGTAAATGGTAGGTTATGAAATAATAGCAAGGGGAATGGAAAATGAAAATGGTAAGGGAAATGGAAAAATAAAAGTGACAAGGTAAATGTTTTTGGCCAAGTATAGGTATGGTTTTTATGATTTTGGCCAGGTAAATGTTTTTATCCAAGATAAATGTTTATGTTGTTCTTATTGATGTGGAGATGCACATCTTGATTAGCATATGACACAATAAAAAATAATCAATCATGTAAATTACTGGCCCACACCTCTTCTAAATAGTTGATATATCAAGAACTACTATAAATTTGGATATAAATGATGTTATTGTGATCTTCATCAGTCATTGAATCTATTTCCTTAAAATGTTGAGACAAGGTATCTTTGTAGCCTCTACAAAGGAAAGTGCATCCAGGGATGGTAAATATGGATAAATGTTGGATGATAGGTCTAATTTGGTAATGTAAAGGTGTATGATAATGGAATGTATAATGGTTAAGAATCAAATGAAGATCAAGATTTTTAGGCACACACAATGTTGTTGATACCAAATTTGACATAATTTTGGTTGTGGCAGGGCTGAAGACTTCTAAATATGCTCTCAATAAGACCATCATATTTTTTTATTATTTGGGCCTGAGAGTAGACATCATCTAATTAGGTTGTAGATTAGAAGTTGTATTGATGTTATCTTGAATAATGTATTCATCAAGCATTAAATAATTGTTGTGCTCAATTATTGGTGCCTTAATGAGTTTTTTACTAATGAAGTTGTCTTAATTATCTCATAGTGCCTAGAAGATAGTTTCACTAAGAAATATTAACTTTTGATTTTGATTTTCCCCTAGCACCTCTCAAAAATTTTCACTAGAAGATGATGAGTTTGAAATTTTATTATCCCCTAGTGCCTTTAGAAGATTTCACTAGGAGATGGTTCTTCTTCTACATGAATTTGGTCTTGGCCTCCCTGATATTATACAATTGATATGTCTCCATAGATTTAGTTTAAAAAGGTGTGATTTTGTTGGTCCTAATCGATACTTATGGGGAGTGGAAGATCAATATAATGGCTTGGTTGGTTGGTGGTAAAGGCATGTGGAATTGTAATAGAATGGGGGAAGGTAGCACAATCCTTGTAGAATATAGTAGGAGAACTTATGTTGAATCTAAATTAATAATCCTTAAAAACCATAGAAGGATCACAAATGTATTCAATTTGATCTATGAGGTATTTGTAACCAATGTTGTAACAACTAAAAATGTATTCTAATTTTGAAGCTAATTCTGACTCAAGGGACTTTAAATCTAATATTGAAATTGATGTTGATTCTATTTCTAATGTTAAATCTAATATCAGTTCAAGAATAGAACCAAACTTTAATGTTTATTCTTTATTTTATGTGGAAATTACTACAATGATGTCTTTTTGAATGTTTGGTATGGGACAAGTAACGGCCTATGATGGCATAATGGGTTTCATAAATATTGGTTTATCAAAGTGATACTCTTCTATGAGGGGAAAAAGGTCAAGAGACAACTCCATAGAGATTGTCTTGTCAAGGGGATTCTCTTTAAAAATATGCATATGGTCAAAATAATGATTTTCTTAATGGCAATTATAATCATTAAAAAGTGACTCAGAAAAGATTGGCTTGTCAGAGTGAGACTCCTTAGTAATATGTATAGTATCAAGAGGCAGTTCATTATAGGTTGACTCATCACAAATGGTTGGTTTAAAAAAAATATTATGGTTTGGTTGGTTTTCTTGTCCTTGGTTTACAATTAGCTATGAAATACCAGTTTTAAACACTTTTTGGTCTTTGAATGATTGACTCGATTGGGGCTAGATAATTATAAGGGGTCTTATAAAGTGGGTGATGGTTTGGAATGGATGAATAATGGTTAGTGGTTGTATAATATTAGGCTTAAAAAAGTTTTTTTTTTATGTCTTAGGATAATAATTATGTCCTATCAAGTTATGATTAGATAATTATGTTGAGATAACGAGCTACTATACATGAAATGGCTTGGAATGGTAATGGTAGGGCATTACAAAGATTTGTTTCTTGAAAAAACCAAAGGATGAGGTCTTTAAATGGTAATTGTAGGGAATTGTGGAACTTGGTTTCTCATACAAGCTAAAGGATGAGGTCCTAAAATAGAAATGGTAGGGCATTGTAGAGCTTGGTTACTTGCATAAGCCAAAGGATAAGGGCTTGGAATGGAAATGGTATGGCATTGTAAATCATGTTTTCTTGTACAAGCTAAAGGATGAGGTCTTGTAATAGTGATGGTAGTCCTTAGATGTTGTGGATATTGATGGCTCATGCAATCCAAAGATGGGTTAACGGTATAGGTGGAGGAACAGATGTCATGATTAGTGAAAGGGAGAATATCATGCATCAACTAGCCAAAATAAGGTGTCACCAAATACTAAACTTAAGGATCTTAGCTTTGTTCCCTAAATTGAGGATTGTAAGGAGGATAATAATCCATCTCATAAACCACTTCTTCACCATAGGTGTCTCAAACAAAGTCAATTTGTATGGCTATTATATCATAACTTTGATTGTATCTATTTCCACTATAAGTGTAATGAGACATCCACATCAATGATGAATGCCTTACAAAAGTCCTAGAGTTATACAAACTATGAAAAACATTTTCCAAAAGACAAATGGTTTGAACCTGGTCTAACTTGGTCTAGGGGAGTTGTATCTCCAAAATGGTCCATGCTAAAACTTGGTATAAAGCAATCTAATGTTAAATGTCTAACATCAAATGTCTCACACACAAAAGGTCAAGTGGATAAATAAAAATTAGAATGCCAAATTCTAGGTCCAAAGTGTTCCAAATAAGTCTAATCTAAGAAAAAAAAAATTCTAGGTCTTTTATCCAAACACAGTGTCAAAATCTAGGCTCAAATAGGCATGTGCTAGGACTTTTGGCAAAACAAGCACAAAATCTAGACTTTAAACAAAGGTGTGAGATTTAATCTAACAAATTTGAAACACTTTGACATAGATTAGGTATTCACTTTTATACATGAACTTGGTCAAATTGGCATAAGTCATGAAACAAAAGGCACTTAGAGATAGACTATTTTCTCCCAAATTAAGGCATAAACAATAGTTTTCAAATTTGGGTAAAGAATTAACCTAAGTTATACAACCCAAAAGAGAAAGATTAGTGTCTAAACCTAAATTGCATAAGGCATAGGTATAAATAAATAAATATTTTTATTTGAACTTGGAAATATTAATTAAAAACTCAATTTAGGAAACTAGGCTTCTTTTATCAAAAAATAAGCTAGATTAAGATGAATGGCATAACAACACTAGGTAAAAGATCCCAAAGTCACACACGGATTGGTTCAAAACTTGGAATATATGAAAAACAAGTCTATGAAATGAATTAAGCAATGTAACAGAGTTATTTCACTCTAAAGGTATGGTTGATAGTTTGTTTCAATACTCCAAGACACAAAAATTGAAATTATTTGGGCATTGTAATGTTACCCATTTCAATCAAGCCAAAAGTATGGTATCAAATAGATAGTGAAACCCTAAAATAATGGAGTGATGTGAACATAAGACTCATTTTGACATGACATAAACAAACAAATGGTTTTAGACTCAAAGACTAAGCAAGTAAATGAAAAATACCAAATACAATTAAGTATAATGTCCAAAGCCATAAAACTGACAAGCTTGCATCATATTGCTAAACTCCATCTATATACATGTTGTTGGGAAGATTAGGTGTTAATCTAAAAAATAAAATCAAATTAAGTAGTAGGGGTTTTAAACCCCCTTCTCCCAAGATATTATATGATGACTTGGAACTTTGGGCTACTCGCCCTACATCAATAATATGTCCATGACAAGTGGGGTTATTCTAAAACTAAATTTTCCATTGTCTAAATGGTCCTAAGTTTGATAAACATTATATATGCCTCACATCAATTGAGTTCATACCAGTTAACTTACTATGTAAGGGTTTATTCCTTTGCATAGAGATTCCATTTATGTACTGCTTAGTGGAATTCCCTAGTTAACTAGACCTAACTCAAGTTCTTGTTACAATTGGAGAGGTTACCCACTCAACCCCCTAGTAATTATAATATATGTGCATTGATTTATATACCCCATCATGGAGTGGGGTTGAAACAATGTTAGGAGATGAAACATCAGGTCAACTCTTCCCTAAAGAACTCATTAAGAGGTTATGAACTCCCGCTTACAAGCCAAGTTACATAAAATAAATGACCAAGTGAAAATACTTTAGAGGTTGTGTTTAGATCACCCAAACCATATGAGTTTTTGGGAGAGCCTTAACAACATTCTTTTCATTCCTTAGACAAAGGCAAAAATTGTAAGGAAGAAGCACTTTTGGTCACATGAGTTCCCTAAAGGGGTCAGGGGAGAGCATACATGCATCCTTTATTAACAAATAATAAACAAGTATAAAATGATCTAGTATAAAAAAAAACACTTCAAAGAATTTACAACTTAAGTGAATATTTATTTTATGCACCAAATTGAGATTTTTGTGAAGTTTTTGGCCCCTTGGAATTAATTACAAACTTTGAAAACTTTTCACAAAATATTCTAAGCATAAAAACAACTGGATTCCTTTTAAACACAAAACAAAATGTTTAAGACTTAACCACTTTCAAATATTTGCCTCTTTCCCACTTATGTCCTACAATTTTTAGAGGTGTTTGAGATTTTGTGAAATAGTTATACAACTTGAAGGTAAATTGATAGCATATTCTAAAAATTTAGGAGAAAACACGTGGTTTTAAAAAACATCAAAAATAGAGTATGTATGACCTAAAACAAAGCTCTGAAAGATGGCCTATCAGTCTTGGGTATACACATAGTGCAAAAATTCAACTGCAACTACAAAAAAGCAATTGAGTGATTTGTGATATTACTTCCAAAAATCAAAACTATAATTATAAGTACAAAACTATAACTTTACCTAGAAAACTACAACTATAAGTGAAAAACTATAAATAATATGGAAATATCATGATTTCATAAGTTTTGATATTGTAACTTAACCAAAAATGTTTGCATTGAATGCTAGAGGCTAAGATGTAAAACCATCAATGGATAGGCAAGATCGTAATTCATAAAATTATAGTATTGTGATATCATGACTGTAGAGTCATGATATTATAATATCATAAATAACTCCTGCAAGTAGAAAATATTTAGCATAACATTAATAGTTAGGTGAAAAAATGTGAAAATAGAGGCAAAACCACAACTGTGTGAGTTGTGATATTTCAGTCTTGAGAGCAAAATCATGACTACATAGGGCAAACTCGCTACTTCCATAAAAATGTCCCTTAACTTGAATTTTTCACCTATTTTGGTCAACAAGATCAAATTTTGACATGAAAATCATTAGGGGAGTGTTCTAAAAGGCTTTAAGATTAACTTTTTGGGGTGCATGTCCCACCAAGAATTTTATTTGTGATCATAGGAATCCAAAAAGGGAGGTTATTAATATGTTAGTTTGAGAAATAAAAACTTCAAGAAATACACTAACACTTACATTCCAAACCTAGATCTTAGGGGTGAGATTAATGAACAAAACTAAATGAAAAGCATAACTAAAATATAAAAGACATAATCTCTTACCTTCCTTGAGAATTATAAATTCTTTCTTGAGTGTCTTGCTTGGTCTATGCTCAAAGAGTCTTTGGTAATGGAGTTTGTGTAGTTCCCTCTCTCCTTCACACCATTATGGCTTGTGTTGGCTCGATTTGGCTTGGATCAATATTTTGGCATTATAACACTACTTGCAAGGCAATTTTGGATTTATAACACTAAATTAAATGGCTTGTCTCTCTCCAAATTTTCATTATAAATTTGGCTTATGAGAGCTTAAAATTCACTTGACATGGCATTATATTTATAGCAAATGGATTTAAGCCCAACCCAAGGTGAGTTAAGGTGGAGTTTAAACATGGAATGAGTTTGAGCCTAGCCTAAGTGAGTCAAGACTAACCCTAGTAGAGTTAATAGTTTTCAAGTAATAATTATTTTTAATGAATAGGCATGTGTCTCCAAAATGAGATATTTTGAGATATTTTTCAAAGGCTTAACAACTTACAAAAGGTAATCATAAAAAGCTAGGATATTTTATATTTTTGAATTTCCTTTTTATTTATTCATTAATTACACATGGATAATTCAACTAAGCCTTTAATTTGGTTTAGCTTATTAATTAATTATGATTAGCCATTTAACTCTTTCAAGATGTGATTTAAGTTCATGTGTCCACTTAATAGGTCCATAAGCCAAATTGACTATTGCGATGCCATATGATGGTTAAGGATGAATCCATGAGAGGTTATGATGGAATACAATAGAATACCCAAATTAAGGATGTCTCAATGAGATTATAAGCTTTAACAAATGATGCACAAGCAAATTTGGGATCTTCAATGATTCTTTGACTTAATTGATAATGGTTAGTAGGAATCAATTTGAAGTCCAGTCGAAACCAGTAGTGGCCAGTTTTAGGTGTCTACAAGACATTATATCAAAAGACATATTTTAAAGCTTATTTTTAATGTGATTCTTTTTGTGGGAATTAATGTTTGGAGGATAGGGTTGGTGTTCAAATAATTTAATGATGTCTTTATACCATGGGATTTATCGAACGCTAACAGTCCCAATATGGTAGATAAGTAAATTTTGTGGTTGAATGGAATATGGGGACTTTATTATTTGGATAATAAAGATAGAATAAATAAGAACTTGGTGTAGATGAAATAAAGATGCTGAATAAGTAAGTAAACCAATAATAGAATTTTTATCACAAGGGATGGGCTTGATGGTAAAAGAAGTGAATTCTTTAGCAAGGGTAGTGTCTATTTAATGATAAGCAATGAGATTCACTTTTTCATTGATAATCACCATTAACCTAGAGGAATATGATTTGGGAATCACTCAAAGCCTATAGATATGTAATATCTAAATCAAGGGCCACTCTCATGCCTAGTATTAGTGTTTTGTATTTTTTCATGTTATTAGTGACATTAAATATAAGGCAAAATGTCAAAAGGATAATTTTACTAAGGGGAATAGTTAGGATACAACCTACTCTAGCTTCTTGAAGTAATTTGGCTCCATCAAAATGAAGAATCCAAGTATCTTCATGTAAATTGACATTAATTTTAAGAAGTTCTTCGATGATTGCTTTTGATTTAGTAGTATCGGGGAGGATAGAGGACTCTTCAAGATTACTTTCTTTAAGAATAGTGAAATTATGTAAGTGATGTTTAAGAGATATGACTTTATTAAGGCCTTCAATATAGAGAATATTATTATCAGGAAGACTATTGTGAAGTTGGTAGGTATCTAGTATAGGATTAACTGTGAGTTGGTCAATAATGATTTATCATTTGATAAATTTTTGCATAATAATGCAAAGATCAAATTCCATAAGAAGGACCTTCCACTTACTAATTATGTCTCTAATAAGAAATGATTTAGAGAAGAAGTGATGGAGTAGATCATAATAAATGATAACTTAAGTGGTTTAATAAATCATATAATATTAGAGATTTTTAGCTACAAAATATATGGTGAGGCAATCACATTCTACATTTGTATAACATTGTTTGTAGTCAATGAGGCCTCAACTAATATAGTATATGACATATTCTCTTTGGGTATCATCTTGTTTGGAAAGCATTACCCCAATTGATATGTATGTGGAATAGGTATATAAGATTATATGACAATTATTAGAAGGTGGACGAAGATTGGGTGGGTAAAGCAAAGGCCTTTTGACAAGGATCTGTCCATTCAGGGGCATTATCTTTATTTAAAATAGAATTAATAGAATAATTATAGAAATCCATTTTAGGGAAAAATCATCTTATTTCCCCAAGTTTTCCAAGGTAAGTGTGAATATCAATAATGGAACAAGGTATAGACATGTTAAAAATAACATTGATCTTAGTGGAATCGACATCAATGCCATGAAGAGTGACTAAAAATCCTAACATTTTTTTGAATGTGATGCCAAAGACACTATTGCCACCAAATCTCACACCCTATAAGAGGTTGTTCAAGCCTCTTCTATATTTTGGAAACATGGGAACATTTTCATGTATGTGGGTGTACTTATATTGGAAATGAGCCTCTATATTTAAGGGTTAGCTCCCTAAATATATCATGCACTATTTATCACTTAAACTAATACTTATTTATGAGGAAAAGAGTTAGATAATTCATAAATTTAACCTACTATAAAGGAAGTGATGCACCAAAAATGTCTTCCACATGACCATTGTATTTCTACTATAATGAAACAAAGCATACAAACTAGTCTCTAAGCTTTAATGGGTTCTAACATGAGTATTTCAATATAGAGGTGAGATGTGAGCATAAACACAAGTCAAATGAACTAGAGGGTAGATTTCACACTACAAGGACAATTGTATACTTGAAAAAAAATTACACACTAGACTAAACTCTATATGACCTATTAGACTAGAAACTCTTGCTCAAACATGAAAGGATAAGGGAAGGAAGTATAGAGAATTATCACTTATCATCACCATACATCACTTGTAGACTTAGAAAATTATTCAAAACTTAGAATTAGACTTGTATTAATGTTTAAAGGAAAAATATAATATCAATATAGTAGGGCTTTGTCATACATGGTGTGGTATCATTTTATAATAGCTAAAGATCTATATTTATAAAAGAAAGGAAGCAAGAGAAATAGAGCCTTGGTGATAAAAAAGGGAATCAATTAGTTCAATTTTTTTTAACCATAATTATAATTGCTCCTAAAAATTATGCTCCTATATACCTTTTAATTGATCTAGGTCACATCAAGTGGGTTCATAGTTACATCATTCCCTCCTTGATCTTCCCTGATGGTTGTGATAGTGGGATCAAGTTATTATGACTTGGGTTCTAGCATCAATGTGGTATAATTATATCAATCTATCAGGGATTTTTCTTAGTTCTAACTACTCTTCATTGGTTCACTATGGCACATAATAGTGGGGAGAAGGGTCCCTTTCATGTAGTTGTCCCAAAGATGAAACCATTGAAATCTATTTGTCTACCATGACGGTAACCTTTAAAACGTTAGCTCTGGTCCAAACTGATCCATGCTCAAAATCAAATCCATACCTTTTATTTACCTTGCCCTATTTAAAATTTCTTTTTCAACCTTTATCAAAGTCACCCGAGATTGCCTTCATCTAATTAGGTATCAAAAACTAGGTCAGATCATTGATCTTTTTATTCATCTCACTCTATTAATCCACTTGATGCAAATAAATGCAATCCATACATCCTCTACCAGGACCCATGTGTTTGTGTCATTTGTCACCTACACATTTGTACTCAAGATTCACTAACTTATTTGACCCTCGCTCACTGTTGATCATGATTTGCATGATTAAATGCACTCCATTGATCTGTTTGGGCCTATTAAAATATCAGTCACTAATAATCATTATATCTCCTATATGATTGAGCATTGATCATTGATTCTACCTTTTGAATTCCAATGTTAATTTTATGAGCTCAAATTTTTATGTCTACGTGAACATCGTTAGGATATTTAAACTTTAATGATTATTTATTGTGGCCTTAATTTGACATCTACGCACCCATCAATTAACATATGTGAGAATGTCAATGATGTCTACATGATAGTTAATATTTGGGATCTAACGGATGATTTTTGAGACTAAATTATAACACTTTCATAAACATCACTCTACTTCCCATGTACTTTTTCCTACAATAAATAACTCTTTTAGACTTTGTGTTTCGGCCTTTTGCTATGGACAATTTTCCTTGAGTTATTTCTTTCAAGTATTTTTTTGGACATTTATTGTAGGATTTGTGTCTCAACCACTTTCCCTAAAAGAAATCATACTTCGTATTTTACCTTAGAACAAATTCTTTTAGACAAAATGTCCAAAATAATTCATGTCTTTGGGATTTTTTCTTGTTGACAAAATGTCTAAGAGAAATGATATCTTTGGGGAATTTATCGTAGGATAATTTTCCTAAGAGAATTCATACTTAGCTTCTTCCACATTAGTTTTTGATTTAGATGACACTTGTGACCCTTCAAAACTTCTATTTGGGACACTTTACCAAAGAATGACCCTTTGAGAAAATTGTTTAAATAATTTTCTAGAAAGAAAATGACCTTTTAGGATTTTTGTTTAGGGTAATTTCCCAAGAAAAATACCCTTCAATATTTTTGCATAGGACACTTTATCAAATTAATGGCCCTTCATAACTTTGTCTTAGTCACTTCCCTAAAATAAATACCCTTCAACCCTTTTTTTAGATAATTTGTTCAAAAGAATCCTACCTTCAAAACTTTTGTCAAACATCTTCCTTGAAAGAATTATGCCTTTAGGAAAATTGTGCAGACAATTTTCCCAAAAGAAATATGACACTCATCTTGAAAAATCCCCTTCAAGATTTTTTTTTGGTCCACTTTGTCAAAAATTGATCCTTCAAGAAAAGTTTTTTGGACCAATTACTCTAAAATATACCCTTTGAAACTTTTGTCTAGGACTTTATTCAAAGAAATGACCCTTTAGGATTTTTATTTTGGAAAAAATGTTTGAAACAATTCATGATACTTAGCCAAATAAGGTGGAATAAATATCCTAAAATAATTCCAACACTTGTACTTTTATTTTAGATAATTTTCTCTAAATGATTAGATCTTCTATAAAAAAAATTTGGAACTTTTGCTCGAAAGAAATAAGTCTGTGAGATCCTTGCCTTGGGAAATTTCCCCAAAAAAGTCCCAAACACTTAGCCAAATAAAGTAAAATAATTTATCTGAGAGAACTCTAAATGTTCCAACACTTATCCAAGAGTTAAAATATCTCCCAAGTGCAACTTAGGATTTTTTGGACCTACTCTTACAATTGTTCATCACCAAGAAAACGTGCCACTTGCATATATGATTCAAAAGTGACCCTTAAGACACCAAAAGACACAAGGACTAAGATAGTCCATGACCAAAATTTATAATTTCATATGAAATGACATCAAATGAGTTGCAACATACCCTATAACATTATAAAAATCCCCTATACAAGATTCTAGCTATAGGGGGTTGATATATTTTATCCTATGGAAAAAAGGTCAACATCTTTAGCGATTTCCCAAGGGTGGCATAATTTTTATGCCATGACTAGTTGCCTGATCCTATCCATTGGAATATGGAGTCATAATTGTAAAGGTTCGACCTATAAACTACCTTGAACAACACACAAAACACAAAAATAGACAAAGAAGAAACAACACACAATACAAGAACTAATCAAAACACAAATGTGCTTTAGAGCACTTACTGAACACAACACAACAAGAAAGGAAACACACACCTAACCTAATATTTACAATACTGACCTCCAAAGGTGAAACATCTAATCATACCTCAACTAGGGTCAAAAATGGTTCCCCTGGCATCTTTATCACTCCATGAAGGCATCCTAGCATGAGGAACATGCACATCACTAATCACTTGCATATGTAGGTTACCAAGAAGCCTATCACCTTTGAATCTTCTTAGGTATAAAATTGATCTATTTGTGACCTTCATGAATTATATTTATTGCTCTCTAAGAGCCTTGGTTGGATTTTCAATCCTTTTGATCATTGCCATATTTGATATACATTCTTCATACTATAAAAATAGTAAATATGACAACTACCTCAACCTTTTTGTCTTATTTCATATGATATACTTGATGTGTTGGAGTATAAAGTTCTTATTATTTATGATCCAACCTATTTTAATATGGCTCAATGATAGATGGATCTCCTAGCTATCCTTTAGGCATAACAACTTCTACCTTGACCTCATTGGGTCCCTCTAGAACTGTAGGCTCTTGAATAGCATATTGATGTCCATATTCCTTAACAACGTGCCCTTTACTTTCATAATTTATAGAACACATAAGATCCTAATCATCTATTTAATAAAAAAACACATTGAACATACATTTTTTGGGAGAAGTAATATTACCAATCTTGTCAAATTTTTGACATATGCCCTCAAATCTCAGCTACAAGTCATCCTCTTATTCTTTATGAGTTTCATCATCCAAAGAATCTTCATCAATATTAGGAATGAAAAAATCATTATTCCCACTATGGTTTTTAATTAGGTTCATCAACCTATGGTCATCATACTCATGAATCATATACTTGCACTCAGCAAGATGAGAATTTTTTACACTTACCTCTGCCTCTTCAAATGGTTACTCATGCATAATATAAGTCCCAAGGTCAATATTCTCAAAGTATGCATAAGTATCATGTACATATGCATATACACCATACTAATCCAAAAATAAATCATAAAATCCTTCAAATTTAGAATCTTCTCTGTCCACATTAGGCTCCTCCTTCACTTGAACAACACAATTCAAGTTGGAATTTGCTTCAATGTAAGGTTCAATATGAAATATTTCAAGAGGATGAGTTCTAATTATCACCTTGGCCTCATACCTTGTTCTATAATCCAATAAGGATCATTAAATTAAGAGATACCCTCATATCTTAGATATGAATTCCCTTAACAGGTAGATTACAAAGTGAGGTGGGAGGTCAACAATAATTATATCTTGAAGGATAGGAAAGCTAAGACAATCGTGCAAGAAAACCTTCAAGTTTTTTATCATCCCTATGGTCTTGGCATGTGTACCATCTAGATGGAGGACTCCTTTACTATGTGGATCATATTTTAGACCTAGATTGTCACCTACAACTTTGGGCATGATAAAAGTAGAGGCTCCACTATCAACTATGTAATTGTGAACCAATTTATCACCCACTATGAGGGTGAGGTAAAATGGTGGAGGTTTCTCAATCTTATTATATGGTTAAACAATAGTGTTAGGATAATTTTTAAGGAAAAAATGACTATTAATTTGATTTGAAAATGAAGGACTAGTAGGAATAGTGGAAAATTGATTTTGTAATAATTCTTTTTGGCCAGGCATATGAAGGATATCCCATAAAGAGATAGATGCTTTGGCACTTTTAAAGGAATATACTATGTTTAGAGAATTAGTACTCATATTTTAGTGTGTATTTAGAGTTAAATAATTGATTGGAACTTTAGGAATAGAGGCACCTTGAATATACCTTACCACATTTTGACTTGTTGGAGGTGTAGAAGTCTTTGGAACCACCATAGAAGCATTTGAAACGATCACACTTGCAGCTATGTCTTGTTACCTTGCAAGAGGATTAGATGAGCCTATGGGAATACTATTTCCACCTCTTATATCCTTATTCTTGGACCTTATATTGTCTATAATAGAGGATTCTTGATTTACCACAAAAGTGCTTTTAATTATAAAATTGGTGAAGATCTCTCCTTGAGACTGCCATTCCTCATTAACTTGCATCATCACCTCATCTTCATTTGATAGGAGGGGAGTAACTACCCCTTGATCCACCATATCATTTCCTCCATTCTAATTAGAAACCATGAATTTTTCTTGCTTCTAATCTTCTTCTTACACCAAATTGTTATGAATTGGTACCATCTCCTTTGGATTGGTGGTAGAGTTAGGATTGTATGCATTAGTAGGAATGTTGGGATTAGGCTACCATTGGCCTCTCCTCTTCCATATTTTTGAAAATAATATTATTGGTAGGGTTAAGGGTTCTAATATGCACCTTTTTCACATTAGCTTGTCTATTTTGATCCTCTAAGGCTAGGAACTTTGCTTTCCAATCAACATTATTTTCTATTTGCCTAAGAGCTACCTTAGTTTTGGTATTAGCATTAGGAACTTGGGCTACATTTGGAGTACTAGTAGAAGCATGAGACAAAGGAGGCATAGACACTTTATGTGAGAATATTATAGATTGGATGAGATTATTTTTATCTTTGATGAAAATCTCATATGCTTCAGGGATGGTGGATCCTCCCATAGATTGAAGCATGACAATAATTTCAATCCTAATGGATCTCAAGTAATTAGGAAACACAAAAATAGTAGGTGGTCTCATAGGAGGAGGAAACCTATGCCAATTCTTCTAAAACCTTTCATTGAAACCATGCATTGTTTCTTTGGGTCCCTTCTTTATCATGTTGAGCTAATGTGTGAAAAAAGCATGGTCACTTTCATTTCCAAATCTAGAAGTCAACATTACTCCAAACACATCCAATGTTGTGATGAATCCAACTTATAGAGTCCTATACCAATCAAGGGCCTTCCCTTTAAGGTGCATGGCAAGGGTTCTAATGAAATTGTTTAATTGAACAATATTATGAAAACTGCAAAAATTAGAAACATCTCTAATGTGCTCACTAGGTGTCATATGGATCTCACCATTGAATTTGGGCACACCTTTTATGGTGTTAGGAGGGATGGCATCATATGCATGAATTTGGATTGGATTATTAGTTTTGAAGGTAGGGAAAGCATGAGGCCTATCCATGTCTTCTTCTTCAAGATCTTCAACTTCTATAGCCTCTTTAACCTCTTCTTGTCTATAAAAATATACTCATTCTTCAAAGGACAAATTAGGTTGTGGATACTAAATTACAAGAGGAATTTTAGGTAGAATAGGTAGGTTAATAGGACTAGATATTCTATTAGAGGATGAACTAGTGAGTACCATGAATTATGGGGGCAAGTTTATAACAAAATAATGGTCTAAAACAATATTTATGTTGAAGAGTCACCAAATGCTGAGTAGCACACCAATTTGTAGTTGGTGTTTGTCAAGACCAACATGCCATAACTATTTTCACTAAATATTTCACCCTAGAAGAGGTTATTCAAGCCTATTCTAAATTTGGGAAACATGGGAACATTTCCAAGTATGTGGGTGTACCTATATTAGAAATGAGCCTCTAGATTTAAGGGTTAGCTCCCCAAATATATCATGCACTATTTATCACTTAAACTACTACTTACTTATGAGGAAAAGAGTTAGAGAATACATAAATTGGACCTACTCTAAAGGAGTTGATGTACCAAAAATGTCTTTCACATGACCATCATATTTCTACCATGATGAAACAAAACATACAACCTAGTCTCTAAGCTTTAATGGGTTCTAACTTGATTATTTCAATATATAGGCAAGATGTGAGAAGTAACACAAGGTAAATGAACCAAAGGGTATATTTCACACTCCAAGGAAAATTTTACACTTGAAAAATCTTTAGACACTAGAGTTCACTCTATATGACCTATTAGACTAGGAACTCTTGCTCAAACATGAAAGGATAAGGGAAGGAAGCATAGAGAATTACCACTTCTCATCACCATATATCACTTACAAAATTAGAAAATTATTTAAAACTCAAAAATAGACTTGTATTAATGTTTAAAGGAAAAATATAACATTAATCTAGTAGGGATTTTCCATACATGGTATGGTGCCATTTTACAATAGCTCAAGAGCTATATTTATAGAAGAAAGGAAGCAAGAGAAAATGAGCCTTAGCACTAAAAATGGGAATCAATAAGTTCAAATATTTTAATTGTAGTTATAATTGCTTATATAAATAATGATTATTTAGACATTTTTATTGATTTAAGTCACTTCAAGTGGTTACACAATTAAATCATTCCCTTCTTGATCTTCCTTAATAGTTACAATGATGGGATCAAGTTATTCCAAGCTAGGTTCTAGCATCAATACAGTTAGAATAATAAGATAAATTTGTTAGGGATTTGTCTTGGTGTCAACTACTCTTCATTGGTTCATCATGGTGCATAATAATGGGGAGAAGGGTCCCTTTCACGTAGTTGGTCCCAAAGATTAATCCATTGAAGTTTGTGTGTCTATCTCAACAGCATCCTTCAAAACATTAGCTCTAGGCTAAACTAAACCATGTTATAACTTAGAGCCATACCTTTTATTTACCTTACCCTATCAAAAATCATTTTATCAACCTTTTTAAAAGTCACTAGGTCTTGCCTTCAATTGATTAGCCATCAAAAATTGGCTCAGATCATTGATTTTTTATTCATCTCACTTCATTAATTCACTAGATGTGAAAAAATTCAATCTATAGTAAAAAATGCATCAATTTCACATAATTATTTCATCTGAGTACTTTAAAAAAAATTATAAATTGATTTCATAATTCCACAATTCATATTCTTACATTATAATAAAATTCTTTGTCCTAGTTTCTCTAAAAGCCTCTCCAAGTTCAAGTATTTTTAATTTCAAAAAAATGTTGCACTTTAAGACCCCACTTTTGTCCCACATTACCCTACATATACTCTAATAATACATAATCATGTAACCACACATATAGTAAATGCAACCATGAAGCCAAAAATGTAACCTATAAGCACATGACACACCATAACGGCTAGATAATTCTCTATGGACAACACATACAAGATAAATGACATACACAATAAGACAATAAAAATCACATGCATGCAAGTAATTGGGAAATCATAGGGAAAACATGAGAAAACATAATGTAATTGTATACCAATCATATTTGGTAGTACAATGTATCACTGTAACAAAATACACAATATGTAAGCTACAAAAAGATACATATAAACAATAATATAAATATTCTACATGAAAATAAAAATTAGGAAAGATAAAACCTTAGACCCATGACCCCAGTATAGGCATGCCCCCAATGTGAGAATTCACCCAGGTGTGGGCCTATAAGATTGCAAAGCATCTGTAAATCCATGACTACATGTAACTTGTATATCCTACATCCATCTCACAAGATACCATAATAAACTTGTGTGTAGTAATGGATATGTAAACCTCTATCACATGTAGATAACCCTGATATAAATCAATGTGTATCTATTTAATCAACAAATATAAAGGCAAATATATTTTTAATTTTATGTTTTTTCCTATTCTTATGTTGTTCTAGAATAATCTTGCACACTATATGGGAAATATATGGACAATATGAACACAATAATACTAGGTCCTAAATACAGTTCAATGTAAGTATCTAAATCTCATGTCACCTACAAATGTGTGAGTGTATCATGGAAATATAGAGGAAAATTGGACCATATGATCATGTTGAAGAAAGGATCCAAGGATATCCATTGACCAATCAAATAATATAAAAGGAAAAGAAAAATGCTAAAAAAATAGACTCTTGGGATAGAGGATCAAAAGGCCACAACCAAAACCAAGTGAAAAATTATAAAATTCATAAAAATTTATCAAGACAAATAAAAATGACCTATCAAGACAAGTCAAATCAATATGAAATGGAAAATAAAATGCCACCGCAATGTCCCTGAAGTCGATTGCGAAACAATGATCATATATATATAATGCAAATACCATACTAAATAAAGGATGAAGTGCTAAAGCAAGATAACCAATGATACCATCAAGTTGTGAAGTGTCAAAATGGATAATATGATGAGGCATAATTTATTCATTATTAACAAAAGGAGAAGATCTTGTCAATAAGTCATTATTCTCTGAATTAGTATCCTTGATGCATGCATACGTATAATTAAAATTAGTTTGATTTAGAGATGATATAATATAATTATTTATTTTTTGGATGGATTTGATCTAGTTTCACTTGTTTCTTAGGTATCCATTCGAGTTTTGTTTGATATGTGATAGGTTACACTTTGGGATGCTTTATAAATTTCTTTACATAGGTTCTATATCTTAAAATTGTCACTATATTTCCTCAATATTCATATGTAATAAGCTCATGTGTACTATCAAGTATTGCATTCATGTCTTGTAACTAATGTATAAAGAGTATAGCACTATATGGAATAAAAAAAATAATGTAGGGAATGTATGTGGACCAACTGTAATAATCAATGGAACATGAATTAATATCTTAGATATATGTTCATGTAAACATATATATACTTAGTTAAATCATATTAATCATATACAATTATTTTAGGGAAATATATAGTGAAAAAATTAATGGCAACTCAGTCATTTATGATGATTCCATGTATTTTTTTTTCATTTTAGAAAAGCATAAATGACCAAAGATTAAGCATGTGCATAATGATTATATGCAGAATAGATTTATCTGGTACAGCCTCTATTTTGATGATTAATGTAGTGTCCTTTACGAAACACACTTTTCATCAAAACATTTAGGTGAACCTATATTTTTTAAGGTTTAATATTTTGGTGAACTTGTGCTTTCTTTCACCCAACCGTACTCCTTTTCCCTCTAGGGTTAAATTGTTGTTTGTATTGCATATATGATCTGATTCTACCAAGGATTTTCACTAGGGTTTCCATAAACCTACATTCCTTATATTCTCCCTTACATTCTAAGGTATGTTATTGTTATTATAGATATGATTTTTCAAGGAGTGCACTTATTTTATTTTCCATCATTATCCTTAGCTATTTATGTGCTTTTGTAAGTCCTTTTTTCATGTTGTATATGTTTACATCTTATGTCACCTAAGGAAATTGGATCTAAGTCCCATTTACGGTAAGTGATAGATTTATTTCCAAATTAGTTTATTTGGTAGAGATTCCTTTGTTTAGTACTTGTGTTAATTTGAAATAGAAAGTGAAAATTATTAACGAGGTTAATGGTCCTTTTGTTGATACACATGTAAATGAAAATAAAAATAATATGAAAGATGAAATTGCACATGATTCGAATGATGATGGTCCTAGTAGATCTTATAATATTGACCATTTTTAATTAGATAAAGAAAGGGTAAAATATCTTCCTATATTTATAAAAAATATAAAATAACATCCCAATGAAATAAATTTAGTAGTAGATTTGTTAACATATGTGAAAAAGGAAACCTTAGTGAAGGAAACTATTTCTGAGTAAATACCTTTTCCAACCAATAATGGATCTCTAAATAATTCTAACATTGCATATTTTAGAGGTTCCCTCCTGATTTAACTTTCTAGGGTTTATGGAATTTAAGCCCTACATTGTTAAAGGGTCTGAGTATAGTAAATCAGAGTAGAAATATGCAATGAATACAACCATTGATTTATAATAGAATTGATCTAGTTTGACCTCTTTAAAAATAATAATAAATGATGTAAACGAGTACTTAGCTAAAAATTGACTGAGATTAGAGATTTAAAGGCTGTAAAATGGGAAAAGAGCTAATTTGAGTATTGCATACAAGATCTAAGTGTCAAAACCCTTTCTAGATAATAGCACCCTAATTGGATAGTATCACCAATGGTGTCAGTGTCGTTATTTTAGTGCTAGTGTCTTCTATGTAGAACTACTCTAAGCTTCTAGGTGCACCTATATTTGATTCTGCCAAACATGTTCCTATGCACATGAGTTATGATCTCTTATCGATGACCTATTTTGACTATTTTTATATACAAACCATAAACCTCTATGTTGTTAAGGCATCCAATTGGCACAAGTATAAAAGTGTGATGTTAGTGGGGTAGGTTGGACATCCTCAACAACCCAATGTGATGAGAGTTGCCTACATACAAATACTTTGAAGAAGGATCAATCCCAATGTAGTTCTCTCCACTTAAGTGTTTATGTAAATGTAAGTGAAGCTAGTATGAATACTAGTTTGAGTGTTTTGAGTGATGCTAGAGATTGTAAATTTATGTATTCTAAGATTAGGATGGTTATAGATGATTTTATGCAAAATTAGGATAGAATAGGGATTGATAACCTTAATTGTGCACAACTTATTCTGAGTTAGTTTATGTTATTTGCATTTACTTTCCATCTAGTGGATAAAGGGCTAAAAGTCATTAATATATATTGTTCTAATACTTGTGTGGATCTTAAAAGAGGTCTAGGTCAACCCTAGGTGATTAATGATTTGAAAAGATATCCATTGGTGGCCAAAGGTGGGAAAAGGACAATAATGCTCAAATTGGGGAACTAGTGCCATTGGTGCTATTGTCCAAATTATGGTGTTAGTTTTTAGGTGGTATAACCTGAAGCATCAGGGGTCAAGATGATAAAGTGAGGGTCTAGGATTATTTTAGGGATGTTTAGGGATGCATGTGGCCCACATGAAGGTTGTATTAAGTGTCTAAATAGGCCCTAAGATAGGTCTAGGGATAAGATAGGGATGGGTTGTCTTAAGTAACACTCTCAACACTAAGTGTCACTTTTAGATGATTACATTCCCCTTCCCCTTTATTTTAGAAGTGAAATAAAGTGAAATGACTAGGATAAAGGAGAAATACCTAGACTTAGTAAAGATGAAAATCTCATGAATTTGGATTTTATTATGTGAATCATGCTCTATTGTGTGTTTTGGAAATGAAATGTGCATAAATCAGTCCTTAATTTGGAGATATAAAAAGCAAAGACAAAATTAAGTAAAGAGATAAGAGAGAGGAAAAGAATGTATACACCTCATCGGGCACACAAACCAATGCATAAAATTGGTGACAACTTATGTGTGTGTATCTAGATAGTGATCACGTGATGAATAACTTAGATCGAGTTGATGTCTTGCTCAATCCTCATGTGTGGGTGGCTTAATAACTCAATCTAATCTTGACTCCATCATTTTCCACCCTTACTTGGTAGATCATGGCTTGTGAATAGCTTAGATTGGAATGATGGTGTGTCCAACCCTCTCATGTAGGTGGCTAAAGAAATCAAGTAGAATATGAATCCATCATTGCCTACCCATGTGTAGTAGATGCATGATGCAACTAAAATTATGTAAGATGGATCTAGGGCACTCAAAAAATTTGAAATGTAAAATAAATCTAGGCCACTCAGGAATATTATGCAGTTTTAGGTCACTCGAGAATGCCAACTATTGCATATGGAGTAAGGCATCAATATAGTGTATAACTTAGAACATAGTGTCTAGTGTGTACAACATACAAAATGTCATGGAGTGGCATTCCATATGATCAAATGGTGCATAAGTGACAATATAAAAATAATGTGCCATGCACATGCCCCCTAAATTTGATATATGAATATAAGGATTATGGATTGAGTTCTAATAATTTGTATATAAATATCTAAAACTAAAATAGGATTGCTCATGCGATGTATGATATGCCCAATATGAGAAAACTAGTATGAATCTATGTTAAACTAAGCCAAAATTGGTAATCTATATCTAAACCTATATAAACCTAGACTATACCTATTATACTTTTTTAGCCAATCTACAATTTTTTAAAACTGAGGCTACTAGATAGTAGAATCATATCTTGGAGAGTAGAAATAATGGCACTAGTGTCTCAATTTAGGCACTAATGTCTAATTGCACTGATCTTTGTACAACTAAAAGTAGTCTCTATGTCTTTATTTTTACTGTGTTTTCCTAAAATTGATTTATGTGTATTATGTTTGTGTGCTAAAAATTTTACTCTAACTGTATTTGAATAGTTTGATCTCTATGACAAACCTCTATGAATTCTCCCTCTTTTTAGGAGAGTTATTGAACTTGTACAATAACTATCCTCAAAACAAAAATCTTTACAAAATGTGTGTTAGCCAAAGCATATATGAGATGTACGTAATAAACCTATATAATGTGCATACATAACATAATAATTTAGGATAAATTGAGCATAAGTTTATAATGTATGATGTCTGTTATATCTAATAATTACAATGCTATCAAGATAGATATAAAAATGTACATGAACAACAAATCTAAGTAATAAACTAAGTATCTACCTAGGGTATTTGAGAATGATGTCTATGAAGGCACCCAAGGAGGAAGGGGAGATATATGAGGTCCCTCATGGAAATTAAAATTGAAGTGTGAAACAAACAAGAGAAAAGTGTCATGGTCATAACACATACATAAAAGTATACATAGAAAACACATGAAGCACACAAATTAGGCCAAGGGGCCATAAGACAAGGGATATGGGCACATGTCACTAAATCAAATAAAGTAAGACATATAGGGACATGTTCAGATGTGTACATATCCAAAAAACAAGTAGGTTAGTGTAGAGACACATAGAAAGACATGTTCAAAAGTCTACATACATAATCAAGAAAGAACACACAAGGACATGGGTACATGTCCAAATCATACACCCATAGAGCAATGACATAATCAAACACCCTCAAATAAGAAACATAGAGACACAACCAAGTCTAAATTAGGAAAAATAGAAATGAAAGTATGCATGAACATGTGGTACAAATTTGTATAAAAGCCAAAATGTATATAAGTTGAGTCTAAATAGTAGTAGTCAGAAAAAACTTGAATAGATGTAGGATGATCAATATCAAGATATAAAAATGCTAAATATGTGATGCAAAGTTTATAAAGATGTAACTTGGCAATCAAAATTATGTATAGGGTGCCCCCAGATGGGTAAATGTATCAAATGAGGAGCCCGTATCTATGTATATGCTCCTAGTGGATAGATTGTAGCAAATCTAGATTTGTGTAGTGGACTTGAGTCATATAAGTATTTTCAAACACTTTACAAGAATAAGTAAAAAATGTATGTATGATAAAAATTTACTATACTAAGATAGCTATCATACGTAGTGTCTAGAAAATATAAGTGTAAATATGGCAATGCATATAATCTATAATTTATATTTTTTGAGTAAATATTTGAATGGTTTTGTGTTTTTGCATATTATATTATTTTTATATTTTATGGATATAAGCTATGTACAAGTAGCATGAAAATAAAAATATATACAAGGAGCAAGAAATAAGAAAACAATGTATAATAAGGGAAGAACATACTAAATGATGAGTCTAATGGGAGACTCACTATCAATGTGGCTTGTGTCAAATAAAGGAACAATAATCATGTGTGTTGTGTAAAAAGGTAACTAAGGTCCTAGAACCTATTATACTAATTGATCTATAAATGACACTACTTTTGGAGTGGTGCTAGGAATCTATGAAGTTGACTGGGGTGTATTATGAATTATAGGGGTATTAGAGACCCATCTGGTAGAAGATGTTTTAGATGGCATGGGTGACCTATTCAAAGAACCTTAGGAACTCAATAACATTGTTCTCAAAAGGAAAGAGGTAGAGGGAGGCCCTCTAAAATCTACAACATATCTCTGATGTAGGGGTCTCTCTAATAAGGGTCTCCATGGGAGAGTATGCATGCATGGTAACACTATAAGAGTAGACCTCACCAACACTAGTGGTTTAATTAAACTTTGTGGTGTACTAATGGAAACTATGATCAGAACTATAACTAAGAGTTATGGTATGGCTTCTTATGGGATAGGTAAAGGATACTCATATGAAAGACCCTCAACTGTGAACACCTAATTATCATGTATATACTTGAGGTATATGTGAAGGATGGATGGAATGGCCCATAGCTATTATATCCATGGCCTACCTAATAACATGTCAAATGTGCCTACATTAGGTACTATTAATAATCTAGTGGCCACACATACCAGTCCAACCTATAGAGGAAGTACAATCTCCCGAATGGAGCTCTAAACATGGCCACTAAAATAATGAATAACTTTATCGGTCAAATAAATGTCTATCTTTGAATAACCCAAATGTCATAAAAGTGTGATAATGCATAAGTTAATACTTGGCCCATTATTAACCATAACACTTTGAATAGGATGATGATCTATGAAGGCTCATACAAAGAGTGCATATAAATCTAAAACATCATCAACAATCTCCTATTCTGATAAAGTGATGAGTGGAATTATATTATATATAGGGTGTTCATCCTCTATAGTAGTGTGATATGATGCCAGTGGTGGATATACTTGCTACATATAGTGAACACCTAAAGTGCCCCCTACCTTATTAGTTGTATGTTTTGGAAACAAATCCAATTTTTTTTTTAATTCCTTAGCTTTTATTTTTTGAAATTTAGGTGACTCTATTGGTGTGCACACATCAATGATGTTATCCTCTATCAAATCATGTATCTTATGTTTCAAGCTGATGCATCAATTTGTAGTATGGCCTGATGCCCTATGATAGTCACATAATTCATTAAAATCATAGCTCTTTGGAAGAGGTCATGTCTTATCAACCTCTTTGATGGGAGGGAGAGATATGACATTGCATTCTAGGAGCTACTATAAAACATTTTCCAAAAATTTTGGAAGGTTGGTGAAAAATCTCCATGGAGGAGCTGATAAAACCAAGTGAGGAGGTGGATTTCAATATGCGTTAATTATGGCTTTTGATCACTCCTATTTTTAGTGGCCCTTGATTTTTATGGAGGCTTATTATAACTCTTAGTATTTAACTTTAATCTACTTATATATTTTAATTTTACCATAAAGAGAAGCTTGACTTCCCTTTCTTTCAGTATGTGCCATAAATTTGTGAACATTAGAAACTTATTGAATAAGATAGCTTCATGCAATATTGGTAGTAAAATATGTTTGAATATGTCTTGGAGTTCTCTATATTTCATGGGGCTAGTCATCTTTGCCAATATATTTGTATATCGCAAGAGATATTCTACAATAGACTAGTTAGATTTTTGCTTAAGTTGTGCCACTTGAGCATATGATAACTTATCACTAATGTTAATTGAAAAGTGTGCTAAAAAATATCTTCTGATGGATTGAATGCAGTGATAGACTAATTTGGAAGATCACAAAAACATTGTAAGGCATAGTCCTTTAGACTACATGGGAACAACTTAGTAAGGATCCAATCATTAGACATGTAGTCTAAACATGTTACATGTAAAGCTTGTAGATGGTGCTCTGGGTCACCCTTACCATCATAAAAAGTAAGCTTAGGTGCCATAAATCTAGATGGAAAAGGATTATTGCTATGTGATGTGCCAAAGTTTATGTAAAAGAATATGAGAATCCAAGGCGTGTGATGGCCTAGTATCACCTTGCTTAAGTTGTAACACTATAACCTACAAAAAATAAATCTCATGCATAAGGGATTGTACATCTAGAGAGGAGGAACTAGCCATAGGAGGTGTTGCTATTAGTGAAGTTTACCAAGTTAAAATGGGTTATTGTACAAGTTGAGTTTCCCCTAAAGTAAGTGTAACAATATTTTTATCTAGGGGAGTAGAAGATTGACCATTATTGGATTTTTGAAGTTGTTCATGGAAAATATTGATAAGGTCATCTTATATTTTTGAATGTTTGTAAATAAAATCTTGCAATTGTCTCTTATTAGTTTCATCAAATCAGTTATTGAATTTTATGATTGTAGGTTTGAAAGTAAGAAAAAAAATGTTATATATTTTGAACCTTGTAAGAAATTTAATTTATTAAAGATTGCCAAAATAAAATAATAAATCGGATTTGAGATTTTGGAGTTAATTATTGAACATAGAAAATAGAAGGATATAAATCCTAATAGAATATAGGACTAGGGTTTGCATAGTATTTGAAGTAAGTCAAGTTCACCAAATGATTTAATTTTTTAGGGTTTATAGAGTTTAATCCATAGGTTGTTAAATGGTTTGAGTATAGTATATCAAGGTATAAATATACAATAAATACAACCACTTATTTAAAATAGAATTAACCTAGTTTGACACTTACAAAAATAGTAATACATAATGTAAACAAGTATTTCACTAGAAATTGATTGAGACAGGGAGGTCTAGAGGCTACAAACTAGGATAAGAGCTAATACAAGTGTCACAAATAAGATCCAGGTGTCAAAACCCTTTCTAGATAGTAACACCCTAATTGGATAGTAGTGTCAATGGCACTACTATCTTTATTTTGGTGTTAGTGTACTTTATGTATAAATATTCTAAGATTTTGGGTGTACTTGTGTCTGTTCTACCAATCTTGTTCTTGTGCACATAAATTCTAATTCCTTGATGGTAACCTATTTTGATTGATTTTGTATGCAAACCTAAACCTCTATATTTCTAGGCCATCTAGTTGGCACAAGTAATAAAGTGTGATGTTAGTGGGGTAGGTTGGACATCCTCAACACCCCACTATGATGAGAGTTGCCTACATACCAATACTCTGAGGAAGGATGAACTTTGTTGTATTTTTCCCCACCTAAGTGCTAGTGCAACTACAAGTGAAGCTAGTAAGGATGCTAATTTGAGTGCTGTAAGTGATGCTAGAGATTGAAAATCTATGTATTCTAAGCTTGGGATGGTTTTAATTGACTATATGTAGAATTAGGGTAGAATAGGGATTGATAACCTTAATTATGCAAAACTTATTTTGAGTTAGTTTGTGTTATTTGCATCTAATTTCCATCTAGTGGATAAAGGGCTAAAATTCATGTATATATACTCTTCTAGTGTTTATGCAGATTTTAAAATAGGTTTAGGCCAATCCTACATTGTTATTGATTTGAAAAGATATTTGTTGGTGGCTAAAGGTGAGAAAAGGATGATAACACCCAAATTGGGAATCTAGTGCCATTGGTGCTACTATTTGAATTATGGTGCTAGTGTCAGGGTGGTAGACCCTGAGGCACTAGGGGATAGGATGCTAAAGTGAGGGTTTATGATTTCTTTAAGAATGTTTAAGCTCAAGTGTAGCCTACATTAAGGTTAGATAAGTGTCTAAATAGGCCCTAACTAAGTCTATGACTAAGATGGGGATGGGTGATCTCAAGTAAAACTCTTAGCACTTAAGTGTCACTTTTAGATGATTACACCTCCTATGAAAAATAATATTCATGCATATTAAATTTATATTACTTGTAACAACCTCACTGAGTTTTATCATAATATTACAATAATTTTTTTTATGAAATACACATATTCAACATATAGATTTCATCATGAGAAACCTAACTAGTGATTTTTAACTAATTGTATTAAATTAGTTAACCATAAAGGTTTATAGTTAATCCACTTAGCTAAAGATCACCATGAATAGATATATAAATCATGAATAATACTAAAACAATAATAATTAATGCATCTCAACATAAATGAAATAGTATAAATTTAACCACAACTGATAAAATATTACAACCACTACTGTAAAAATATAATGTATAAATGTTACAATTTTTAGATATACATAAAAGTATCGCAAATAATAAAACATGATACAAAGCTTCTTTGAGCAGAGTCTCCATGACTCAAGTATCACTATGTAATCTCATGTGTAGTCTCGAGTATAATACTCCAAATGGGAGGGAGAGCATCGTATGAGCACTTTTACACACCAACTACGGACCATATATCCATCACATTATCTCTCAAATAAGGGGATGGCTCTACCTTCATGGATGGGTAGATAATGGCAATGCAAAAATCAAGATTAATAAACTAGAACCTATGTGTTGAAGATATAAAATACATAATGTGTACTATTGTCACCAAATATTTCACCCTAGAGATGGTTGTTCAAGGATACTCTAAGATTTTGGAAACATTGTATTACCTCTAGAATTGTGGGTTACCTATAACAGAGGTAAACCTCTAGTTTTAAGGGCTAGCTCCCTAGATATAACTTTGCTTGCTTATCACCTACACTAATAGTTTGGTTGGATAAAAATATATGGAGAGTAACATGAAAATAACATATTATAACAATGTGATACAACAAAAATATTTTCATTAGACTACCATATAATTGCACTAATAAACATGATTCACAACACTAGTCTTAAAATCTTGAATTGCTATAACATTAGTATTTCAAAAATGGAGGTGATATACATTGAGATACTCAAGGTGAGAGAAAAAAAGGTCAAATTGAAAAAACTAATGCTACTCATTACACTTAAATATAGACAAATGCACTTGAATACACTTTATATGACCTGTTAGAGTGGAAATTACTTACATCGAACATGGAAGAGCTGAGAGAAAACAAGGATAGATACTAATCACTTAACCTTTCACTATACACCACTTCACACACTTAGAAAAGATAGCTTGTGAAATCAAAACCAGATTTAAAATATTTATTTCAAAGGCAAAATACAATATCAAACTAGTAGGGCCTTGCCATACCAGGTGTGGATTCCTCTATAAAAGCCAAAATGGTGTGCATTTATAATAAATGTGAGAAGAGAGAGAAGTGAAGCTCAAAGGTCAGAAAAAAAAAGTGTCAAGTTATGAGGATAAATTACATTATAGAAGAATGAAGTGGAGAACATAACATCTCTCTCTCTCTACACCAATCTCCAATAGCTTACCTCTTCCAATAGTTTTCATCCACAAATCTCTCTCTGCACCTATAAAACAAGTCAAAACTTGTAACCTTGTCTGTATAGGTGATAGTATATATCATTTGGGTGGGAAGGAGCATGGGAGAGTCTTCAATAATTATAAAATAATTTCTACGCTATTTGACCACTTTTGAATGGATCTCAAGTGATATTTCCTTCATAAGGTCTTAGATAGGGTTTTAATAGGTTTTGCTTCTTAGTAATTGTTGATGTTATGGATTGCACCCTATGAAGGGAGGCTCAACTCTCTTCCTCCACGTGTCACAATGGAGACATCCTTCTTATTATGGGTTGCAAACATGAGGGATGAATCTCTAGGTTATGGGCTAGCTCCCCTTGATGCACCTTGAGGCCATGGATTTCTTACTACTAATAATGTGGGGGATGAAAAGAGAGAAAAATAATGAAAATAGAACCTAACTAATGTGGTGATGCACCAAACTAGTTGGTCTACTCAGCTTTGACATACACTTTACACCAGAGAGAAGCAAACATACACTTCATTTAAATGAGAACCTTTTCTACATCAATGTTTCAACAGGGGATCCTATGGAGATATAGGGAGGGAGAATTACCAAAGGTGTTCTAAGACACACTATGGATATCCTATTCACATGCACCTATACTCTGAGATAGATTCTTCTTGTTGAATTGCAAGAGAAAAACTCATAATACACTATATATGTTGGCATAAAATTATAAAGCATCAAAATAAAATGACTTAACATAAGATAAAGCCATAGACCTTTGAAAAATTGCAAGCTCAAATGGAGGTAAAATGCTTCTTTTGATTCAAGGTAAATTTCTTTAGGGATTCACCATAAAATGTTGAGAGATCCTTTCTCAAATCAGAAGTTGCAAATATATAGAGAGCTTGGAAACAAATAATTGACAAGTCAAGGGATGGAAACCCATGTTGAGTTAACACTTCTGTAGAGACCAAAAGCCCATGTTGTTGTTGTATCCTTCCAATTGCATATGGGAGAGCCATATTGTAGATGTCCAAGTCACTACCCTTGCTACCCTAGGCCTACAAAAGCATGGGATACTCCTTCTAGTAATTGACAAGGCCATCCCCAAGTTGTGTTGACTAGGCCATGCTCTCTTCAATGTTGAGTGCAACTCGCTATGCATTAATGGTGAAGTGTTAAAACACAAGATGATTTCCTCTATAGTTCAAAAACTAATCCTTTTATTGGTTTTTGGTAGAGACTATTTCACATAAGTGCATTTAATCTTCCTGCTGATAACACCTGTTCCACCTACCTTAGTTTGGTTCATCCTTGGGTCTATGCTTTGACTTGTCACACCACTTAGAACATTTGAGATTTTACTTTATTGTGCTGCATGGACACATTCTAGGTTACCTACCTTATTTTATTTTGCTTTGTTATTTCCATTTTCTTTGGCCTTTTCCCTTTTATCTTTAACCATTCGGGCTCTCGAGTGCTTGTTATTTCTTAGGCCTTTAGGATTTTGGTAATGCAAATTCCTTCAGACAAAATGTTCAAAGGAATTCCTTCAGACATTTTGTTTGAAGGAATTCTCTTTTGGGCTTGCACTCTTTAAATTTATTTTGGTGGGCCTTTAAACTTTTCCATCTTGATGTCTTTAGGTTCTTCCAGCTTGATTACTTCCCAACGACTAGTTTACCACCCCAAATTTGCTATTCACAAGCCCATCATTGGACATTTGAATCCTAACATCTAGTCTTTTATCATGTAATTGACATCCATATAGTTATCATTCACTAAGACAATTCCTTTGGGTCCCTTATTACTTTGGGTCTTTGCTTGACACTTATCTTAAACAATTTCCCTACAGACACTTTTTTTTTGAAGGAAATGGTCCTTTTTTGAAGGGAAGGTACCCTTCAAGGTTTTAAAGTGTCTCTTCAAAATTTTGACAATGAACTTTCCTGAAGGGAAAGATCCCTTCAAATTTTTTGAAATAATCCTTCGGCATTTTTGCAAATGAACTTTTTCCAAGGGAAAGTGACCCTTCAAAAAGATTGAAATGGTCCTTCGGCATTCAAAAATGACCTTTGCCTTTAGAAAAATACCTTTGAAAATGCTGCAATGGCACTTTGAAAAGAAAGTGACCCTTTGATTACTCTAAAATGGCCCTTCAAAAAAGTGAAAAGAATCCTCTTTACTGACCAAGTGCCCCCTATAAAGACACCTACCCTTCAGACTTTATGTGATAGTTGAATTTCTTCAGACAAAATGTCTAAAGGAATTCCTTTAGACATTTTGTCTGAAGGAATTCAACCTTGGCTTTTCTTCGATTTTGCTTCAGACATTTTGTTTGAAGGAATTCTTTCTGCTTGTCACTTTTTTTTGCATGTCAAGTTCCCTTCGAGCTTCTTGTCTTTGCCCATTTTATTCAATTGACTTCCCTCTACAAGGTTATTTTGAGACAAAAGTGCCCTTCAGAACTTTTGTACTGGTCCTCATGCCGATGAAAATCCCTTTGCAAGGTCCATTCTACATTCTAACATACCCTTCAGAAGTTTTATAAAGGTCTATTTTATCTTTGAAGTGCCTCCCACAAGGGCACATACCCTTTGAGGAAATTTTAAATGACTCTATAGAATGCCCAGGTGCCTTCTATATAAATACACTTGCCTTAAGAAGTGTCTAAGACCAATTTGGGATCTTTCAAAGGACTTACTCAAAAAACTTTGAAGTAAAGACATCTCAAAACTTGATTGCTTCTTCCTTACCCTTTTGGGTTTGTGAATGACTCCAACTCATGAAAATTGGCAAGTAAAGGACCTTCCAAAACTTGACTTGTACTGGAACTAGCCATAGACATCTTTGGGTTTGTCAAGTGCTCCTACTTATTTCTTATAAAGGCTATAAGTAATGCTTTTATGAGAACTTGATTTTCTCTATGAGTGCTAGAAAAGACTGATGCTTGATGATACATCACCTACACCTACACAAAAGCAAATTTTTCCTTGATTTTTAAAGGGTTAAGACCTAGATTTTAGGGTAAAATGGCATGAAGAACAAAGCTTCAAAGAAAAATAACGAGGGGTGCCCATTTTGGCATGCATGATTCATAAAATGGTCAACAAATTGGTGACTCATAGAGGAAGCATGCCTAGTATGCTTGAGAAGACTGGTGGCCTAAAAGTCCATTAGGCATGGAGTTAGGGTGCAGCTTAAAAATTTGGCAATAGCCTTGTAAGGACCTAAGAACCAACAAAGGTTTTACCCCAAGCAACAAGGAAAAAAACACACACAAAGGCTAAAAACACTACATAGACGCATAACACTTAGAGAAAACAAGGAAAAAATAAGGAAACTATGTACATGACAAAAGAAACCTAGTAACAATGCTTAAGATATATCCCATTGACTAGGATATGTATCTATTCACCATCTAATTTGGAGAGTTGGAAAGCATTGTGTTGCTTGCATTGGGTGATCACATATGGGCCACTCCAAAAGGCATCAAACTTCATGTGCCTTTGAAGCTTCGCTTGGTCCTCATTCTACTTCAAGATAATGTCACCTTCTAAGAAGTTATTTAGCATAGACCTCTTGTCAAAATTCTTCTTTGTTTATTGTTGGCAGCTGGTCATTGCATCCATGGCTTGGTCTCTTACTTCTTAAAGCTCCATTAGCTCACAATACCTAACTTCTAGGTTGCCACTCTCCACCAATTTTAGCTAATGGGTAAGATCTAAGGATGGTAGCTCAAGTGAGATAGGAAGTCTAGCTTCCCTTCCATACACAAGTGTGTCTGGTGAATTCACGATTGCCTTCTTTAGAGTGATCCTATTTTCCTAAGGAGCTATCTTCAACTTGGAATGCCAAGTCCTTTGATTTTCCTTCATTTCCCTTTTTATGATCCTAATCAAATTCTTGTTTGTGGACTCAGCTAGCCAATTCTCTTGTGGATAGTAGTTGGAAGAAGTGATGAGATAGATGCCATACTTTAATGCCCACTCACTTGTCTTCATTCCCAAGAAATCCAATGCATTGTCTAAAATGATTATGGTTGGGACCCCAAATCAAATCACTATGCCTTCATAGAAGTCTAGGAATGCACTCTCATTAGCCTCTTTCAAAGCTACATCCTCTACCCATCTTGTGAAATAATATGTGGCAATCAAAACCCACTTGTGGCCATCACTAGAAGGAGGATTTATCAACCCTATGAAGTCCAACCCCCATTACATGAATGGTTGTTCCACCTGAATAGGATTAAGAGTCATGGAAGCCATCCATTGATTCTCATCAAAGATGGTACATTTTTGACATTTACTAATAATACTTGTACTTGTGGCCTTGGGAGTAAAGTGGCCACCAGTTGGTCCATCATGGAACTCAGATAGTACCCTGTCGACTTGGTCTAAATAAATGCATATCAAGAGTGCCCCTAAAAAGTCTTTCCTAAACACCACTCCATAAACTAGGACATAAAGAATATATTAGAGTCTAAAATACCTCCTCTTGGTCCTATTAATACCTTGTGGACACTCACCATTTCAAAGGAAATGAACCATGTCTTATGCCCAACTTTTCATGACTGTAGGTACAATTACTGTAAGTTCATCATGGAGTACCAAAACGTCCTCCTTTAGCACTTTCATGTCTATATAAAAGTGTTTACACAACCCTCTTCCCCTTACCAACTTGGTGGTCTTGATATCTATGTCATAATCCATTACTTTGGTGATCTAACCTACCCTTTTCTCATTCAAGTCTTAGCTCAACAAGAAGTCTTTTACACTAGGATTTGGCACCATGATGTGAATTTTTCTATTAGAAAACGTATGTCTAAACTTATTTATACTTCATATGGATATAAGCACATGATTCTCAACATACGTGTATCTAACCTCATAGCCTTATAAACCTTTGCTAAAAAAATTGAGAGGTTGTTCTAAATTCTCACCATTTGCTTGAGTGAGCATAGCAGAGATTACCTCTTCATTCCTAAAGGTGTATAGATTGAATTCCTTGGAGAAGTTTGGACTAGTTAGGGTAGGAGCTTAGGTGATATCTTGCTTGATGCCTTCAAAGATTTCTCTTCTTCTTACTATCTATGTGAATGTCTCATCCTTAGCATGGAAGTTAGTGGCTTGACCAGCTCAACAAAGTTAGGAATGAATCTCCTAATGAAATATATTTTAGCAAAGAATATTTGTAGGCCCTTCTTGTGCTTAGGCAAGGACAATGTTAATATGGTGCACAACCTCTCTAGATCAATGGATAGGCCTTATTTTGAAATGACATGGCCAAAGAGCTTGCCTTTGTGGACAAAAAACACACATTTATTTGGGTTGAGAGAGATGCCAAACTCTCTACACATTTCAAATATTTTCCTCAGGTGCTTCAAATGTTCACTTTCCTCCTTAGATAAGAATATCACATCATCAAGATAAACTAGCATAATGTCATTGATCAACCCTTAGAAAGCCATATCCATAAGATGTTGTAAGGTATCTCCAGCATTTGACAATCCAAATGGCATCTTCCTGTAGGTGTATGTTCCCCACTTGGTGGTGAAGGCTATATTTTATTGGTCATGTTCTTATACCAAGATTTGATTTTACCTAGAGTAGCCATCTAGGAGGGATAATCTTTCACTACCTATCACCATTTGAAGAATTTGCTCCATACTTGGAAGGGGATAGTGATTCTTAGTGAGACTCTATTTAGGTCTCTAAAATCCACACACAATCTTACCTCTCCATTCCTTTTCCTAATAGGGACCAAATTGGCCAGCCAAGAAGAGTGTTTAATAGGGAAGATAATCCTATACTTGATCATTTTGGTGAGTTATTTCTTCATGAGAGGCTTGATCTTTGGATTGATTGTCCTTTGATTTTGCTTGATGGGTTTGGCACCTTCCTCTAGCTCAATAGTCTATTGGGCCAAGTTTGGATCAAAGCCTTTCAAATCACCATACTCCCAAGTGAAAACATTAGAAAACTCTTGGCATAACATAGTGAAAGCATTATTTTATTCATTGGTACATACCTTCCCAAGTGCCAGTAGCTTATCCTTGTAGATCTCTACCCTTTCATAATTTTGCTTCTTGGTTGACATGCTTGCTTTGTCTCTGTTGAGTAGGTCATCTTCATTGAAGATGCTCTCAATAGTTATCGAACCTTTGGGAAACCTGTTGTTCTTTAGTTGAACAATCTACCCATCAAACTGATGCTATAGCTTAGACTAATTTTTGGAAGTGAACTCAGCTTCTTCCTATAAGAAAAGTGCTCTTTACTTGTCACTTTCAAACACCTGCCAATTGGTGACATTAATTAGTATGGAGGGCCTCATGATCACCTTTAAATGATGTTGATTCTTGGTTTATATCACCCCCTTTGGGATATCAAATTGAGAACCAACTATTGATAGTCTATTTGCATGCTTGTTCTCCTCTCTTGGAATGGAAGTGATGTTGAAAGCAGTGAATTTCTCCACAAGGTCCCACACTCTGTGCTTGTGAGACTTGAGTAAGGAGTTCTTGGTCAAGATTTTACCTCTCACTTGGTTCATAATCAACTCACTATCTCCAAACACTTATAATTCTTTGATTCCTCTCTTCTTGTCTCATTCTAGGCCATGAACAAGGGCCCCATACTCTGCTATGTTGTAAGTGTAGGAGAACTGAAACTTGAAAGTTGAGAAGTTTTTATCTTTTGAAGGTGAAACCATCATTTCCCCACCACCAACTCCCAAATTTATTCTAGATACATCAAAGAATAGTGACCACAAACCACAGTTCTCTTGATCTATCTTCATCAATTTTGGCACGAAAGCATATTTCTCATGCATGTAGTAGACTCCAAGACTAGCCTCTTCAATGAATTTGTAAGGATCATGCTCAAAATTGTCATTTCCCCATTCATCTAGGAGTAGGCCAACAAATCCTACAAGGGAAGATGATGGAGATTGGTCCACCTCGATCTCTTCTTCAACAATGATTGCATAGTTTACATTCATCACTTTAGGTGATTATGGCTCCAGGTGATCTTTGTGGATGGGATCTAACTCAATCTTTACTTTAATTCCATACTTTATCCTAAAAACTAGGTAAGACCAATTGGTTGCCAAGTATCCACCTATCTTGGATGTGAAATCCCTTGATAAGGAAAGAGCAAAGTGAGGAGGAACATTTGACACTACCACATCATGGGGAATTGAGAAGGTCAAATAGGCATGGAGAGTCATATTTAATCCTCTTGCCACTCCCAAGGTCTTAGTTGGTGATCCATCCAACTGTAGAACTCCTTTGGTTATTTGCTCATACTTGAGGCCTAGCTTATCAGCTATGCATTTGGGCATAACTAATGTGCTTACTCCACTATCAATGATGCAATTATGGACCAAGAAATTACCAATAATCAAGGACAAATATAAGGGAGGTACCTTCTCATATTTTTTTGCTTGACCTCCCATGGGAGGAACCCCATTTACTATCAACACATTATCATTTCTTGGTGGGATAACTTACTCACCTAGCCTATGCAATTCCTTTTGGAGTATATCCTTTTGCCCTGGAAGTGCTAAAGAATCCCACAATGAGATGTTTATGTATAGCTTCTTCATTTGGTCCACTACATTGATTTAAGGATTTCCCCTGTAGAATTCTCCTTGGGAACATTAATAACCTATGGTGCAACCTGAGGAGCTAAATCTACAACTAACAACATGTAATTGGGAAACTTTTGATTTTCTTGTGGTGAAGGAGACATTGTAGGTGCTTGAGTGGTTGCTTTAGCTTCATCAATAGCTCTCTTTTTAGACCTAGTGTTGGCTAAAACATAATCATTTTGGTTACTTGTGCTCCCCACACTATCTAGAACTATCCTTCCAAGTGATTCATAAGAGTGGAATTAGATTGAGCTTACCTATTATCCATCCCAAGTTGTGTTGATATCTCAAAATTTGAGAATTGGGCTTCCTAATAACCTTGTGCAGTCATGCTTTGATTTGGTAGCTCACTGGCATAAGCAACCTATTCTTAGCCATGCTCCAAGGGTGGATAATTGGGTTACTCCTACACCAAATTATTTTGAGTGGAAACAAGAGCCTTAGAAGATGAAGGGGAATTAGGATTATAGATTTTATAAGGCTTGACATGTGTAATTTGACCCTACCCTTGATTATAATTCTAGAAGGGAGGTCTATTTGCTTGCCCAAACTGTAGGTAGCCTTGATTTGGCTTATAAATCTGAGCTTGTTGTCTCTTGAGGGCAAGTAACTCATTGGTAACACTCTGCATCCAACTCTTAACTTCATGGAGATCATTTACAAGGGTAGCCACTAGCTTCTCTTGATTAGGTAGAAGAGCTAAGGTGAGAACAGTAGGCTGGACTGAGGGCTGTAAATCAGGAAAGAGTGGCATATGAGGTCTAAGAGCTATCTTTCCTATTTGAATAAGGTAATTTTTAATATCTATAGCTATCTCATAAGTAACGAGCAGAGTGTTCCCACCAATGGACTCTATCATGATAGCAATGTCACTATTCAGGGCCTTCAAGTAGTAAAGGAAAGCATAGCTTGGGGTTGGCCTCACAAGAATTAAGATTTTATCCCAATTCTTTTAGAACCTAGTGTTAAAATCTTTCATAAACTCATGTGGGGCTCTCTTCATGGTGGTCAATTTCTTAGCTAGAGATAAATGGTCAATTTTTTCCCAAACCTATTGGTCAAGAGGGTCCCTAACTCATTTAATGAGCCAAATGAGTTCATAAGCAAGGTCCCATACCAGTCCAAACCTTTCCCTTTGAAGGAAAAGGCTAAAAATCTTATGGCTACATTTTCTTCAATGATATTATGGATGTTGCAGAGGTTGGCTATGTTTTTAATATGTGCAGAGGTTGGCTATGTTTTTAATATGCTCGACAATAGTGATTGGGCCCTCTCCACTAAAGGGAGGAACACTTTTGAGAGCTATCCCTAGAATTGCATCATATTATTGAAGGTTAAAGGGACTTTGACCATTGAAGGCCATAAAAGGGAAATCCTCGAGGGCTGCCATGGCTGTGAAAGGATTCAACTAGGGTCTCCTTGAGTAGGTGTATTTTATTGCTAGTTTAGGAAAGTGGCTTTCTATGTAAGGGTGGGTATTTTAAAACCTCAGCATTTTCATTGAGTTCAAAGGCAACTCAATAAATTCAAAAGGGACACCCCTAGAAAAATATATTGTAGTGACCTTTGGCATGGGACGTCAGGCTGATCATTAACTAGAGACTGAGTTCCTAAATGGAGTCACTAGGTACTAAACATAGCTCCTTATTTTAGATTTTTTAACAATATCAAGACCAAAATCAATCCTAAAAATTGCATGAAACAAAATTTGTCTCATTAGGCATACCAAAAACTATTGATGCTATGGATTGCACCCTCTGAAGGGAGGCTCAACTCTCTTCCTCCATGTGACATAATGGAGACATCCCTCTTGCTATGGGTTGTAAATGTGAGGGATGAATCTCTAGATTAATGGCTATCTCCCCTTGATGTACCTTGAGGCCTTGGATTTCCTACTACTAACAATGGAGGGGGAATGAAAAGGGAGAGAAATACTAAAAATAGAACCTAACTAATGTGGTGATGCACCAAACTAGTTGGTCTACTTAGATTTGACATACATTTTACACTAGAGAGAAGCAAACACACACTACATTCAAATGAGAACCTTTCCTACATCAGTGTTTCAATAGGGGAACCTATGGAGATATAGGGAGGGAAAACTACCAAAGGTGTTCTAAGACACACTATGGACAACCTGTTCACATGTGCCTATACTCTAAGCTAGACACTTCTTGTTGACCTACAAGAGAATAACTCACAATACATTAGATATGTTAGCATAAACTTATGAAAGCATGAAAAGGAAATGACCTAACATAAGATAAAACCATAGACATATGCAAAAGTACAAGCTCAAATGGAGGTAAAAATGCTTCTTTTGATTCAAGATAAATTTATTCAAGGCTTTGCCATACAATGCTAAGATATCCTTTCTCAAATGAGAAGTTACAAATAAATAGAGAGCTTGGAAATAGATAATTGATAAGTCAAGGGATGGAAACCCATCCTGAGTTAACAATTTTGTAGAGACCACAAGCCCATGTTGTTTCCATATCCTTCCAATTGCATATGGGAGAGCCATGTTGTAGATGTCTAAGTTATTGCCCTTGCTACCCTGGGCCTGTAAAAGCATGGAATACTCCTAGAAACTGATAAGGCCATCCCCAAGTTGCGTTGACTGGGCCATGCTCTCTTCAATGCTGAGTGCAACTCACTGTGCATTAATTGCAAAGCATGAAAACATGGGCTATCCCCCTTTATAGTTCAAAAAATAATCCTTTTATTGGTTTTTAGTAGAGACTATTTCACCTAAGTGCATTTACTCATCCTGCTAATGACACCTATGCCACCTACCTTGTTCTAGTTCATCCTTGGGTCTGCACTTTGACTTGTCACACCACTTGGAATGTTTTGAGCTTTTACTTTATTATGTTTCATGGCTATGTTCTAGGTTACCCACCTTGTTTTCTTTTACTTTATTATTTCCCTTTGCCTTTGCTTTTTCCCTTTTGTCTTTAACCATTCGGGCTCTCGGGCACTTGTTATTTCTTAGGGCTTTGGGCTTTTGGTAATGCAAATTCCTTCAGACAAAATGTCCAAAGGAATTATTTCAAAAATTTTGTTTGAATGAATTCTCTTTTGGTATTGCACTCTTTGGCTTTCTTTTGGCAAGCCTTTGAGATTTTATAGCTTGATCTCTTTAGGTTCTTTCAGCTTGATTACTTCCCAATGACTAGTTTATCACCCTGAAGTTGACGTTCATGGGCCCATCATTGGACATTTGAATCCCAATGGCTAGTCTTCCATCATGTAATTGATGTTCATACCGTCATCACTCACTAGGATAATTCCTTCATGTCCATTATTGTTTTGGGTCTTTGCTCAGCACTTATCTCAAACAATTTCCCCGTGGACACTTTTTTTTTAAGAAAATGGTCCTTTTATCAAGGGAAGATACCCTTCAGGTTTTTAAAGTGTCTCTTCAAAATTTTGATAATGAACTTTCCTGAAGGGAAATATCCCTTCAAATTTTTTGAAATAATCCTTCAACATTTTGTTAAATGAACTTTTCTGAAGGGAAAGTGACCCTTTGGAAAGATTGAAATGGTCCTTCAGCATTTGAAAATGACCTTTTCCTTTAGAAAAATACCTTCAAAAAAGATGTAATGGTCCACTTTGAAAATAAATTGACCCTTTGTTTATTCTAAAATGACCCTTCAGAAAAGTTAAAAGATTCCTCTTTCTTGACCAAGTGCCCCCTGCAAAGACACCTACCCTTTGGACTTTCTATGACCATTAAATTTATTTGGACAAAATGTCTGAAGGAATTCAACCTTGGCTTTTCTTCTTTAGTTTTCCTTTAGATAAAATGTCTGAAGGAATTTCTTCAAACATTTTGTCTAAAGGAATTCTTTTCGCTTGTCACTTTTTTTTGAAAGGCAAGTTCCCTTTGGGATTTTTGTCTTTACCCTTTTGCTTCAACCAGCTACCCTCTGCAAGGGAATTTCGAGCCAAAAGTTCCCTTTGAAACTTTTGTATTGGTCCTCACACCAATGAAAATCCCTCTGTAAGGTCCATTCTACCTTCCAACATACCCTTCAAAATTTTTATAAAGGTGTATTTTATTTTTGAAGTGCCTCCTGCAAGGGCACATACCCTTCAAACAAATTGCAAATAACCCTATAAAATTCCCAAGTGCTTTCCATGGAAAAAAAAATTCCTTAAGAAGTGTCTAAGACTAATTCAGGTTCTTCTGAAGGACTTACAAAGATTTGAAGTAAAGACGTCTCAAAACCCAATTAATTCTTCCTTACCCTTTTTAGTTTATGAATGACTCCAACTCATGAAAATTGGCAAGTAGAGGACCTTGAAAAACCTAAATTTCACTGGAAATGGCCATACACCCCTTTGGGTTTGTCAATTGCTTTTGCTTATTACTTGTAAAGCTTATAATTAATGCTATTTTTAGAACCTAAATTACTCTGTGAGTGCTAGAAAAGACCAATGATTGATGAGACAACACCTACACCTACATAAAAGAAAATTTTTCCTTGATTTTTAAAGGGTTAAGACTTTGTTTTAGGGCAAAAGGGCATGAAAAATAAGGCTTCAAGGCAAAATAATGGGGGGTACCCATTTTGGCATGTAGGATTCACAAAATGGTCAACAATAATGTTTCATAAAAACTAGATATTCAACTTCCAAAAAAATATCATTGAGACCAATGTAAAACCCTACTCAATTACCCCTATCTCCTTGGGTCACCATGTAATGTATCCATATAGGTATGAATGCTTGGATATGGTCTCTTGAGTTTTAGAGTTCATTCTATGTACCCCTATGATAGAATTGGGTCAAAATGACCAACTTGTGTTATTCCTCTACAAACTTATAGATATGATCCATCCTTAACATCCTCTTGAAATTCATCAATGGGGTTGTAATTTTTCCATGATTATGTGAATGGATCTAGACCCTTGTAGGGCTTAGGTCTAGTTCTAGGCCTAATAGGCCTAACTGTGTTTCATGAACTAAAACCTCCTCTAAGTGTTTTCCAAACATTGTGGGTGACTATTCACATTTTTCCATCTCTATTTCAACCATTTACATCATCCTATAGTTTTCCAAGACTTTAGATATAACTCTTCCAACATCCACACACTATATTTGTAGTTTAGATTATTTGGGAGTGCCCTCTATCTGAGACAAAACATAGGGAATTTACCCTATTTTCATTTCCAAATTTATGCTATGGGAGTTTATATTTGTTCATTAGGACCATTTTCATAAATTTTTAGGTTTGGATCACTTTTCTAGAGTCCTTAACTTCATAAAGTTCAAGGCAGACTTATATGACTATGCAGGGTCAAGAACTCCAGGGTGAGTGTGGAGTTAGAATAAGTCTTTGATTTTTTTCTCTTATATAAGATTCTCATGAAATTGAAATTACCACTATTGGAGTGGTCTTCACATGTTCACCATCCTATATTTATTCTAACCCTCTCAACTCACATCTCTTCTTTGCTAGAGCTAGTCTGCAGTTAGACTGTAGGTGTTTATTTGGGTAGAGTTGGAGGTTTCCTATAGGTGTCTATTCATTTTTAGACATTTAGATTCATGAATTAGGTCATTCTTGAAGTCTTTGAGATCATTTAAAAGTTTAACATATTCATATCATGCCTTAGGGTTATGCCAACATCCAAATTACCTTTCTCCACTAACATGGGTTAGTCTGTCTACTATAGTAAACTGTAGAAACTTGTAGATGTGCATTAAGTAGAGTTTGAGGAGTTCCTTTAGGTTCTCATATATGCATGAATTGTGTTTCATTAGGATATATTATACTTATGTGAGCTCATCTCATGTTTATAAATCATAGTCTTACTCACTACCATAGGTCACTACAAGTTATTGCTTTTGGTCATCTTACCAAAGTATTTACTGAGTCTATAAGGTCAAAATTGTCTAATTTAGGGACCATTATACCATCATACTTTATTTATTAACCAACCATATTATTATGTCAAGACCTTACCCATATGATTGGGATAAAATATGAAAACTACTAGACATATCTAGACCTCAAGATAATCTACTATGGAAGGACTAAGTATATGAGAAAAATGTGATTTGGAGAAGTTAAGGTAAAGTGTCTCAAGTACAACGTTCGTAACTTACAAACATTGAACTCAAATTTGACTGCACAAAATTATCTCACCATTATCACAATGGAGTTATATGTACTCTTAGATATCAATTTAGGTTTAAAATGAGTTCAACCATCTTCACTTCAACACTCTTAGACCTCTATGGATTGAACTCAAGCCACTATTGAGGTTGCCTGTAGGTGTATATATATAGGACTGTGTGTGGTGTATTGGTTCTCATAACCAATATTTAGTTATTTGAAATGCTTAGTCATATTTTTTTCAATTCATAATCATCTCAACACTTTGAAATCTTCTCATCTTACCACCATGACTATTCATGACTCAATTCCACATAACTGTAGGTGACTTCTATAAGAAAATTGACTATGCAATTTTGATTGTGTTTTACTCCATCAACCATGGCTAATTGAGACTAATATTTGAAAGGAGATATGATCACCATGCCTTGATAGTTTGGAAATAACATCAAATTTGATTTACAAACCAAAATAGGAAAGTGAAACTCTACTACTGATGGAACCATGTCTATAGACTAGCAATGGAGTCTCCGACTAGAAAAATGAGATAGTCTTGCTAGTCTTCTCACCTTCACACCTGTAAAAAAAAATTAGAATAACATGAGAAAGGTATTCAAACTCTCCAAAATCATGTACAATACTTGGTTTTCAAATATCAATTCAGACATAGGAGAAAACTGAAGGCCATGGGGATGTGTAGGCTAGAAAAGAGGAGCATACCATCTTAGCAATGGTTCATGGACCTCAGGCCACCAAAAATAGAAATTTGACCATGAATTTTAATTATAAGAGAGTAATATCATCCATCAAAACCATTTTTTTCAACTCACCTCCTCTTATCTGTATCATGTGGAAACTAATTAACCATTTTAGCTTGTCTAGAAGAGCAATAAGAAAGATAGAATAGTTTTTGCCATTTTTAGACCTATCAAAGCTTCCCAAGAATTGAAATGCACTGTGAGAATCCTAATAGACAATTTTGGAGTATAAACATGTTCCCAAACTATTTAATAGGCTATAAAACTACCTAAAACCATATGCAATTGCTTGATCTTCCTATTTTAAACATTGCACTTGTAGTTGCAAGTTCAAAACTGCCATCTTTGACATGCACCTAACATATAGGATGTTGAATTACAATTAAATATACTTTTATATTTATGGAAACTATAAAATTTTAATAAATTACTCAAAAAGTGACATTAGAATGACTTATGATTAACTATAGACAAATATGACAAAGCTAAAGTACATATGCTTGATCTCATTAAGACCATGGTACACATTTTACACCTTGGTAGACCCCTATAACAAGTTTGACTATATATGGGGTTGACCTAATTTGACTTTTGGTAAAATTATTCAACATATACCATAAATAAATATATTCTAATAAGATATCAAAAAAACATGAAAGTTATATCAACATATTAAATGATAATGTTTATCAAACATTACTTTGGCCAAAAATTTTAATAATAAATGATCTCTAGGATCAGTCAAGTTCATACACACCACTTGAATAGATTCCACCTCATCTTGAATTAATGGTGCTAATTAATCCATTGACATCCATCCACTACTTATTTAGGGCGATGAATGCTAGATTTAGTAAAATAAATAACAATATAAAAACCAATAGATTTATTCATAATATTTCACTTTAGCTAATCAAAATTATGATAAGTACTGAGATGTCACATACATTCATTTAGTTCATCAAATGAAGTGAATTGAATCAATAAATCTAATTTATTAAAAATAATAAACATAATCCAAAAATAGTCCTCAATATAACATACCATCTAGGTAATGATTATCTAGACCACTAGTTACTTTAACCACTAAGCAATTTATATATAATTTCTCCACAAAATAATATTATAACATATCCTTAATACATTTTTCATATTCTATATATAATAATAGATAGTCTAAAACATCTTAAATGTTTTATATTTAACTCTTAAATACAATATTCTAATGCTTTTATACTAACCAAATATAAACAAGCATCAATTATTCACTATTATTATAATAAAATTTTAAACTCAATTATATATATATATATATATATATATATATATATATATATATATATATATATATATATATATATATATATATATATATATATATTTGCACATATAAATACATTATTAATACTTCATTTTATATAGTATACTACTAAGATGACATCTACTATCATTTATCTTAGAGTATATTATATACGCTAAATATATAGTCAGTTCACTAACAAAGGCCCTATAACCTTTTACATTAAATTGATAAATTCCATTTTCCCATGATAAAAAAAAACACGTAGAATTCTATAAATCAAACTCAGTTACTCCTTTATTAATTAAAACTATTCAATCAATTGAATCTAATCAATCATTCAAATTATGCCAATTAAGTTTAGTTCATATGAAAAAATATAAGAACACAATCACCTTTAACCAACTTGGGTATTGTTTAATAAAACAACCAACAACACACAACTGTATACCCAATTTGGGTCTTGTTTAATAAAATAATCAACAACACACAACCAAATAACCAACTTGGGTATTGTTTATAACATTGTAGACTTGGCCAAATAAAATAATGAAAACATGAAATTGAACCCGTATACTCAGTCTCCCTATGGACTAAGTAAACTCTTACATAGTTAAACCAAATAACAACATTACACAACCATATCTAAGTTTATGCAAAGTTCATAATAATAATAAATAACTAAACTCTGCCATGAATACTTTAATATTTTACTAGTATATATACTTGTATAAAGTTAAATGCTTACCCTACATTAACATTATTCATGTACCCCTACCTGGATTACACAAAGTGATTGCATAGTAAATTCTCAAATCCATAAATAAACAAGAATGAATAATGTGGGATTGCATAACATACCTTAAAGTTTAAACTATAATTTATGCCATGAATGTATAATTTAATTTTAATATAAATTCAAATAAAATTAATCAAAGCCATATCCTTTAATTTTCCCAAACAAATATCTTCAATTTTTTTAAAATGTAATACATACAGTCACTTAAAGTCTGTCTATCAATTACATGTGTAGATATATGTGTGTGTGTGTATGTATACACACACACACACACACACATACACACAACCACTAATTAAAGTTTGACAATTGAATACAAGTATATACATACATGCATATATAGTCACATATTAAAGCCCTAAAAATTAGGATATAGGAAACAATATGTGTATATATACAAATATATAGATATGTATATATATATATATATATATATATATATATAGATATGTATATATATATATATATATATATATATATATATATATATCATAGTTTGAATTATATAAATAATTCATTCATCAAACCCAAAATCCAAATAGATGTATACATAGTTGAACATATATATTGTTCAAAGATTTTAACCTTATTATAAATACCTAGAATGAATATATAACAAATTGATTTAAATATATTAGCTTCAAACAAGCACATACATACCCAATAAGAATAGTTTTACAATAATGAATAGATATTTTTGTACTAGGAGAGGAATTTAGGACATAATCACATACAAGTCTAAAATAAGCATGACCAAATCTATGGATCTATCCCAACCTCCTCAAGTTACCATGGTTTAAATGTGGGGTTCTATGAAAGCTAAGCCTTCCACAGGGATCCACATACAACCCATTATTTTTTAAGATTATAACAATAAACCCAATAACCAAACACATTCAAAAAAACCCATTGAATATTTCACACATAAATTTAATTACAAAATTAACCTGGTAATTATATAAATGTAAAATAAAGTCTAAAAAATTCCTTCTTACACTTACTCACACCTTGTATTCCTATTATCTCTTCCTCTTTGTATGCCATGAGTTGTCTCATTTATATCCCCCATTCTCCTCTTTTTATTCTTTTTCCATCCACCTACTCACCTTCCACTTCTCCACCATTAACGACATATTAAACTTGCTCAAAAAATGCATGCCCAAATAGCTCAAGCAACCCACAATCCACCCCCATGAAAACACATTAAATTCTATAATTTCTCCAAAATGATGTTTAACCAAAGATAACGAATGATTAGAAACCCTAATCATCTTGATGCTTCCATTGAATCCTATAAAAAACATTTTATATTCCTTATAAAATATATATGATATTGACTTAGACAAACAATCATCAACCAACTAAACCACAAGTCACATAATCCCTATGTTTTATTCCATGCAAAAATTATCAACTAGTTGATAACTAATGCAATCCCATGCAAAGATCATCAACCAAACACAATAATGATTATATGACATGGAAATTCAAATATATATTATAAGACTATAGTTTTACATTTAAATGCTATCCATACATAATAATTATAATGGTTTCCTAAAATTATTAAATAATTAAAATCAATATACTCATTTATCTAGTATAAATTATGAGTATCAATCCTTTAGTCAAATAGTTAATCAAATACAATGTATTCTAAAACAATACTAATTATCTTTCAACATTTTAATATAATATTATAATAATAATATTTAATTATTATTATCTAAATCTTATAGATCAAGTAATGATTATGAAATATGTCACAACATCATAATTTTATACTATACAAGCATACTTAATAAGGCAGTGAGATAAGTAAACATAAACAAATTCACTCATTTAGCCAAACAAGATGAGCTATGTAAGATCACAAAACTAGTGAAATCACTCAAACAATGAACACAGTCATCATCAATAATCAAGATTATACTATAAATCATATTAATAATCACCTAATGGAAAAGTACACAAAACATGCTACACTATCTATATCAAAAAATTAATTAAGAAACATGAAATACAAATGTGGTGAGTGCAAGGATTTCTAGATTCATTCTCTGTCATCCCCTAATGTCTTCATCTAAACCACCCTCTCTGATGATGTTCTCCCTTTGTCACACTCTAATGGAAGAATCTATCCTACATCCACCTCACAATAATGAAGGTAGTTAGGTTAAAACATCATTATATTCATAAAATAATACTATATATTTGACAAACATGATCACAATATATAGAATATAGTTTTTTTGCAAATTAATCATGTAAATTAAGTAACACAAACTATCCTATAATATGCATATGTCATCAAGATTAATAAAATATTAGTGAATCAACTAATCAATAATAATAATTTGTAGATCAAACATGTTATTAATCTTAGAGAGAAATTGAGAGTAACACTATTATTGTTCTTTTTCTATATATTCTACTTAAATTACTATCTCTTTGCCTTCTCTATTGGTCTTAATGCTTCTTTTAATGCTCATTAAGTTATTCAAACATCTCAAAAATGTTTTCAACATTCTTCACATTACATACTATTTCTAAAGTTTTTAATGTGTCTACTACTTATGTTTATCCTACTCTCTTGACTCCAAATCTTAAAGCCACACTCCTTTGACAAACTAATAAAACCATAAATTTTATGCAACAATAGATTCAATTGCTTTCTTAAGGGTCTAAAAAACTAATTCATATGTTCAAATCAAATTATATATTACTTAATATTTTGGCTCATAATATCCTAGCCATTGCCTACTAGTTTTATGGCTCCTAAGTTTGATTTATTTAATAGAAAGAGTGATCCTTCTCATCATATCAAATTTTAATGAGCTTCATGTCTCAATTTTACATATAATGATAAATTTTTGATGAAGAATCATTAAGGACTATGATCTTGATTAGTTTTATGATTTATTATATGGATCCTAAATTTTATCAATTATTTGGTTGATAACTTATGAGCTCATTTTTTTAATCAACATTAGTGTGAATATCATGTTTTCATATATTTAAAAACTTAAAAAATACCTAATGAGAATGTATGGGAGTATGTACTTAGATTAAAAACCATGCTTACCAAGATGACTCACCCATTACTTGATAGTGAATCACCAAGAGGATTCTCTTAGATTTTACTCTATCCCATTAAAGAAAAATTAGTGTTTAACTATCAATATTTCTATAGATTTTCTCATACAATCAAGAACTATGAGGTCATTATTTTAGAGGATGATATGCTAAAATATGTACTTAATCCCCTACCTATAGAAAATAAAAATATTAGGATAAATCAACATTCAAATCTAATCCCAATGAAAATACTTTCTAATATAAAAATGAGGTCAAGAATGTAGTCAATGTGGTATACCAACTAAAAGTCATGATAGTCATTTACAAAGAAAAATATCAAAGATAATTTACATAGTTAAGTGAGAGTCCTAAATATGTGCTTAAACACTTTCTTGAATACAATATTATATCTTTACCTCCCTATAGATAATAGGAATCATAAAATACTATGATGTTAATGCATACTTTAAATATCATAGAGTTTTTAAATTTCACACAAACATATGCATAACTTTGATGCATAAGATCTAAAACTTGATATAAAATAACCAAATCAAATTAGGACACTCCAATAATTTGAATTAATTATTTTCCAGACCTTCAACATATAAAAATATTTACCAACCCTCTACCAAATCATGCTACCCAATTAAAAAACCAAGATGATGATCATATGTGTTGTCACGTTGAAATGCACTTTGTAAGGTCCTAAGACTTATTTCAACTGACATAATGGAAACACTCCTAGGTGTGGGTGGTCTATGATAGGAGTTAATCTTTGGAGAATGCCATCTCTTTCTCAAACCACAATGCACTTTATTTAGGATCAGGTTATAACCCTAAAACTTACACTAAAAAAGTCTATCTAAGTTACACTAAGACTCCTATTCATAAAAAAAGAGAGAACGAAGGTGAAAACTTAAAAATGAGATGATGCACCAAGATTGGGGATCTCCTCTACCTATATAAATATTATAATAGGACTAATAAATATGAAATTTTATTTTACCAATCTCCAACTTTGGTTTCTCAAACATAAGTGTTTCATATGAAGATGGTGACCTATAATAGAACTAGAAAAGATAACCAAAAGGTCTTGCACAAGACATAAGTAGTGAACTTCCATAACTAATCACTTGCATAACAAAATGTAACAAAGAATATTACCTATAAAAGACATGCCTACTTACACCAAGGTGAAGGAAGATAGACATACATAAGGGATAACACTCTCTACCACATGTATAGATTATAAAACACAAAAATCACACAAGATACAAGCTTAGAGAAGGTTAAAAACTAGTCTTTATCAATTCAAAGGCTTAAATCCAACATTATAAGTCTCTATAGAAGTAGAGTTTTTATATACCCTATAGAGGGATACAAAATAAGGCATTTTCAGCCCTATATATAATAAATATGAGACAAAAGAGGAGAAAAAGCACTACTAGACTACATAAATGTAGTTGTTACAATATACACATAATATTTTCAAAATTTATCAATTAATGGTGTTTTTAATCTTTCAAGAACCTATTGATTCTTAATCTCTTTGAATTCACACCTTAAGGGGTGCATCGGGAAGGGGTCGGTAGACCATTGGTGCTTCACAATTTTTTTATCTCTTTACTACCACTTGTTATCACTCCAACCATATCCTAAAAAAATTCCCATAAGATTTACCTCCTCTTTTTTACACTCCTATAGTCATTTTCACCTTCATTATCCCTTCCCTAGTTTAAGATCCTCCTTAATAGTTTCAATACAATGTTGGCCCCATCGACCTTGTACTCTAATTGACAAAAATCATTCAGGGTCTAAGTTGTCCCTTAGGCAACCTAGACCAAGACCTAGTTTGTTTTTGTCAATAATGATACAAGGTCAATTGGGCTGACCCTATTGACTAAACTTTCAGAAAGGACTAGGCGTAGATTCAACTATATAAACACAAGAGTTAATTATTCATTTGCACTTCTTTACAATCTACTCTTCTGCCATTCTACTTGAGGAGTCATAGCTTATGGTTTCTATTTGGAGAAGAATATTATCGTATGGAAAAGTCCTAGATGATTTGGCCTTTTTTAGTGATCCTTATAAACCACAAAAACCTCTTGTGAAGCACCTTTGACCAAGGGAGAGATTGAGTCTCGACGGGTTCATATTTAAGATAAGTATCTCTAACTTTGTTCCTCTCTTTTAGTAAATAGAAGTAACATAAGTAATGGATTTTGAATATATTGATCTCCATGCATTAGGGTTTTGCCTATACATAACTTAAATAGGATTTTCTTATGCATGTTTACTTTTTATGTTTACTAACCCCCACTTTGTGCCATAAGCTTTGGTGAGCACTATATTAGATTTTGCTTTCTTATCATTTATTTACTTTCATGAATATGAAAACATAAGACCTAGTTAAGGTTATTTTTGACCATTTTTTGGTCATTTAGAGTAAAAAATGGGCACCCCCTCTTTTGTGCATAAGTCTTCAATCCATGTTTTGGATAAAATCATTTATCAAGGTTCCCTATTAGACTTGTTCCATGAAAAAACCAAGTGTTCACCTCATTTCATTTAACCAAGTGTATTTTGGGTTTGTCAAGGGGAACTAATTCAATCTTTACAAATGCAATTACTTGGTCCCCATAATATATTATAGGTTTTGTAAACCACTTTACTTATGAAAAGTTTATAAGTAAAGTCACTTGCAAAACCTGGTCTTTCATGACCAAATCAAGTTCTCCAAATGACTACTTATTTTGTCTTGTAAGCAGAAGCAATCCAAAAACCCAAATGGGTCAAGACAACTATAATCAGATTTGCTAAGGGGTCTTACTCATGAAAATTCATAATTTGGAGCAGGTCCAAAGTCTAAAGTAGGAGGCATTAGAGAACCTGAAAGGGTCTAAAAGAGACATTCAGGTTTGTCATGAGGCCTTACTTAAGGAACTTTATGAGTAAGTTCTTTCCAAGGACTTGATTTAGACTAAGTAGATTACAAAGGAAAGAAATTTCCTCAAAGGGAACTTCGACTACATGTAGGACAATTGCAAAAGTTTTGAAGGTTAAGTGTCTTTGCGAAGTGCACTTGGTCAAGAAAGAGGACTCTTTTCAATTTTCTGAAGGGTCATTTTCAAAGTGTCCAAAGGGCACCTTCCCTTATAGAGGGTAATTTTGGATGGGAGAAGCCTTTGTGGAGGGCACTTTAAGAAAGAGAGGATGAAGACAAAAAGCCTAAAGGGCACATGCCCTTAGGGAAAATAAGAAATCAAAGGAAAGAATTCCTTTGAATAAAATGTTTGAAGGAATTCTTTCAGACATTTTGTCTAAAGGAAAGTGCAGCACAAAGGCCCACTAAAAGAAAGGAGCAAAGACAAGCTAAAAAGAGAATTCCTTCAGACATTTTATTTGAAGAAATTACTTCAAAAATTTTATCTAAATAAATATGACATTAAAAAAATCCTAAAGGTTGATGAAGGTAGAATAAATATGAAAGGAAATCCTTCAGACATTTTGTTTGAAGGACATGGTGAAGATAGGCCCACTTGAAGAAAAAGACAAGACAAAAGGGAAAAAGCCAAGACAAAGGGAAATAACAAAGTAAAATAAAATAAGGTGGATAGCGTAGAACGTGGCCATGTAACACAATAAATTAAAAATTCAAAACATTCCAAGTGGCATGACAAGTCAAAAGTGTATACCCAAGGACCAACCAGACCAAGGCAAGTGGCATAGGTGTCATCAACAAGAAGAGTAAATACACTTAGGTGAAATAGTCTCTATCAAAAAATGATAAAAATATTGGTTTTTGAATGATAGAAGGTGCAACCATGTTTTCATGCCATGCTTTTAATGTGTAATCAAGTCATGCCCAACATTGAAGAAAACATAGTCCAACCACAACTTCAGAATGGCTTTGTCAGTTGCTAGAAGGAATAACACATACTTTTATAATCTAAGGACAACAAAGGTGGTGGTTTGGAAAACCTAAAAAATGGTTTCCATATGAAAATATAGAAAACATGATAGTAGCATGGCCTCTTCTCTCAATAGATTTTTGACTCAGCATGGATCTCCTTTCCTAGGGATTTGTCAGCTTCTAGTTCTAGCACTCTATATATTGTAATTTCTCATTTAAGGAAGGGATCTCTCAGATTGTATGGTGAATCCCTACAAAATTTTACCTTGAATCTAAGACAAATATTTTATCTTCTTTTGAGTTTTATATTGAGCATACATTTGGGTGTTAGTTTTATGAAAGTGTGGTCTCATTTTCTACCTTCATGTGCTAACCCCAATAGTGTCTAGTGTTTGTGTTTTCTTCTCTTGCAGGTCATAAAAAGTTTTTAAAGAAGTATAGGAAAGTGAATAGGATATGTATTAGTGTGTCTTAGAATGCCTTTTGTGATAGTTTTTTCCTCTCTTATCTCTCCCCAAGACCCCCTACTAAAATATTGTTGCAAGAAAGGTCTCATTTTGAGTGAAGTGTAGGCTAGCTTGTCTTGATTTAAAGTGTATGTCAAAACTGATTAGACCATCCATTTGGTGTATCAACAAATATTTTAGGTTCTAATTTTAGTATTTTTTCTCCCTTTTCATCCCCCAAGTAGTTAGTAGTAGGAAATCTAGGGTCTCAAGGTGCATCAAGGGGAGCTAGACCCTAATCTAGAGATTTATCCCTCATGTTTACCATCGAAAGCAAGAGGGATGTCTCCATTGTGTCATGTGGATGAAGAGAGATAAGTCTCCCTTCAGAGGGTGTAATAAATTATGTCAATAGTTTTTGACACACTCAGTGGGACCAATTTATATGTCTTGTAAGTTTTAGGATTGGTACTAGAATTGATATTGTTAAAGAATCCAAAAGAATGAGCTATATTCAGCACTTGGTGACTCCATTTAGGAACCAAGTCTCTGGTTAATGAATAGCTTGGCATCCCATGCCAAAGGTCACTACAAGATCTTCTTCTAGGGGTGTCCCTTTTGAATTTGTTGAGTTACCTTTAAACTCAACAAAGAGACTAAGATTTGAAAATATCCACCCTTACGTAGGAGGCCATTTTCCTAAGCCAACCATAAAATATACCTACTCAAGGAGACCACTATTGAATCCTTTCACAGCCATGGCAACCCCTAGAGCTTTCCCTTTTATGGCCTTCAATGGTCAAATTCCCTTGGACCTTTAACAATATGACCCAATTCTAGGGACAACTCTAAAAATTGTTCCTCCCTTTAGTAGAGAGGGATCAATCATTGCTATTGAACATATTAGAAACATAACAAACCTCTGAAACATCCATAATATCACTGAATAAAATGTAGCCATTAGATTGCTAGCCTTGTCCTTCAAAGGGATATTTTTGGACTAGTATGGGACCTTGCCTATGAACTCAGTTGGCTCATGGGATGAGTTAGGGACTCTCTTGACCAATAGGTTTGGGGAAAAAAGTGATCCTTTATCTCTAGTTGAGTATTTAACCACCATGAAGAGAGCCCCACATGAGTTTATGCAAGATTTTAACACTAGGTTCCAAAAACTTGGGATAGGATCTCAATTCTTATGAGGCCAACCCCAAGCTATGCTTTCCTTTACTACTTGAAGGCCCTAAATAGTGACATTGCTATCATGATACAATCCATGGGTGGAAACACTCTGCTTTCTACTTATGAGATAGCCATAGCTACTAAAAATTGCCTTGTTCAAGTAGTAAAAATATCTCTTAGACCTCCTATGCCACTCTTTCTTGATTTACAACCCTCAGTCTAGCCTACTTTGCCCACTCTAGCTCCTTTTCCTAATCAAGAGAAGCTAGCTTCTACCCCTAAAAATGACATCCATGAAGTTAAGATCCTATTACAGAGTGTTACCAATGAGTTAGTTACCCTCAAAAGATAACAAGCTCAGAGTTATAGGCCAAATCAAGGCTACCAACAATGTGGGCAAGCAAATAGGTCTCCCTTCTAGAATTATAATCAAGGGCAAGGTCAAATTGTACATGTCAAGCCTTATCAAATCTATAGTCCAAATTCCCCTTTATCTTATAAGGATATTATCCCCACTAAAAATAATTTGGTGAAGAAGCAACCCAACTATCCACCCTTAGAGCATGGCCAATAATAGGTTGTTTATGCTAGTGAGCTACCAAATCAAAAACATGACTGCATAAGGTGATCAAGCAGCCCAATTCTCAAATTTTGAGATGTCAACACAACTTGGGATAGATAATAGGTAGGCTCAATCTGATTTCACTCTATTAAATCACTTGGAAGGAGAGTTCTATGTAGTCAACTATGTGGGGAGCACAAGTAATCTAAATGTTGGTGTTGCATCCAACACTAGGTCCCAAAGGAGAGCCATTAATGAAGCTCAAGCAACCACTCAAGTACCTAATGCATCTCTTTCACCCAATCAAGTAGGGAGTGTACCTAAAACAACCCTAAGAGCACAAGTAAATCAAATTTTCCCAATTTTAGGCTAATGGTTACAGCTTCAACTCCTTAGGTTGTACCACAAGTTATGAATGTTCCCAAGGAGAACACTAAAGGGGAAGTCCTTCAATTAATGTGGTGGACCAAATGAATAAGTTTTATATGAACATCTCATTTTGGGATTCCTTAGCACTTCCAAGACAAAAATATATACTCTAAAAGGAATTGTATGGGCTAGGTGATTAAGCTATCCTAACAAGAAATGATAATGTGTTGGTAATAAATGGGGCTCCCCCATGGATGGTCAAGTAAAGAAAGATGAGAAAGTCCCCCCTTATATTTGTTCCTAATTATTGGTGATTTCTCGATCCATAATTTCATCATTGATAGTGGAGTAAGCACCTCAATTATGAATAAATGCATAGCTAATAAGCTAGGCCTCAAGTATGAGCAAATGACCAAAGGAGTTCTATAGTTATATGGATCACTAGCTAAGACCTTAGGAGTGGCAAGAGGCTTGAATCTGACTCTCCATGCATGTTTGAACTTCTTAATTCCCCATGATGATGTTCCTCCTTACTTCTCTCTTTGCTTGTCAAGGGATTTCACATCTAAGATAGGTGGATACTTGGCAACCAACTAGTCTTACATGGTTTTCAAGACAAAGTATGGAACTAAAGTGAAGATTGAGTTAGAGCCCATCCACAAGGATCACCTAGAGCCATACTCACCCAAAGTGGCAAATGTGAACTACACAATCATTAATGAATAAGATCTCCAAGTGGATAAATATCCATCATCTTCCCTTATAGGACTTGCTAACCTGATCCTAGATAAATAGGAAAATGAAAACTTTGAGCATGATCCTTACAATTTCATTGAATAATCTGGTCTTAGAGTCTACACATGCATGAGAAATATGTTTTCATACCAAAATTGATGAAGATAGACTAAGAGGACTATGGTTTGTGGTAGCTATTCTTTGATGGATCTAAAGGCAAGCTAGGAGCTGGTGATGGAAAAATGCTAGTTTCACCTTCAAAGGACAAATAAATATCAACTTTTAGGTTTTAGTTCTCTTACACCTATAATGTAGCAGAGTATGAGGCCCTTGTTAATGGCCTATAATGGGCAAGGGAGAGAGGAATCAAAGAATTACAAGTGTTTGGAGACAATGCACTAATTATGAACCAAGTGAGAGGTCAAAACTTAACCAAGAACTCCTTACTCAAGTATTACAAGCATAGAGTGTGGGACCTTGTAAAGAAATTCATTTCTTTCAACATCACTTCCCTTCTAAGAGAGGAAAACAAGCATGTTGATAGACTAGCAGTAGTTGGTGCTCAGTTTGACATCCTAAAGGGGATAAGACAAAGTAAGAATCAACATCATTTAAAGGTGATTGTGAGGCCCTCCATACTGGACAATGTCAAAAATTGGAAAGTGTTTAAAAGTGACCATCAAATAGCACTTTTATTATAGGAATAAGTTTAGTTTGCTTCTAAAAATTAGTCTAAGTTATAACAATAGTATGATGGGTAGATTATTCAACTAAAGACCAACAGGCTTCCCAAAGGTCTGGTAACTCTTAAGTGCATTTTCAACAAAGATGACCAATTCAAGAGAGACAAAGTAAGAATGTTAACCAAGAATGAAAATTATGAAAGGGTAGAGATCTACAAGGATAAACTACTTGCACTTGGGAAGGTGTGTACTAATGAGGAAAAGCATGCTTTCATTATGTTATGTTAAGAGTTTGATGATGTCTTTGCTTGGGAGTGTGGTGATTTGAAGGGCTTTGATCTAAGCTTGGCCCAACACACCATTGAGTTGGAGGAAAGTGCCAAACCCATCGAGTAAAATCAAAGGCAAATTAATCCAAGGATTGAGCCTTTCATGAAGAAGGAGGTCACCAAACTGATCGAGTCTAGGATAATTTTCCCTATCAAACACTCTTCTTGGCTAGCCAATTTGGTCCCTATTAGGAAGAAAAATGGAGAAGTCATATTGTGTGTGGATTTTAGAGACCTGAATAGAGTCTCATTAAGAGATCACTATCCCCTTGCAAGTATGGAGCAAATTCTTCAGATAGTGATAGGCAGTGAAAGGTTCTCTCTCTTAGATGGCTACTTTAGGTACAATCAAATCCTAGTGAAAGAATGTGATCAATACAAGACAAACTTCACCACCAAGTGGGGAACATATGCCTACAATAAGATTCCATTTGTATTTTCAAATGCTGGAGCTACCTTTCAATGTGCTATGGGCATGGCTTTCAATGTTTGATCAATGATATTGTGCTAGTTTATCTTGATGATGTGACAGTCTTCTCTAAGGAGGCAAGTGAACATTTGAATCACTTGAGGCAAATTTTTGAAAGGTGTAGAGAGTTTGGCATCTCTCTCAACCCAAATAAATGTGTGTTTGATGTCTATGAAGGCAAGCTCTTTGGCCATGTCATTTTGAAGGAAGGCCTGTCCATTAATCCAAAGAGGGTGAATACCATCTTAGCATTGTCCTTGCCTAAGCACAAGAAGGGCCTATAAATTTTCTTTGGTAAGATAAATTTCATTAGGAGATTCATTCCTAACTTTGCTAAGCTTTTCAAGCCACTAACTTCTATGCTAAGGAAGGATGAGACATTCATATGGATAGTAAGAAGAAGAGAAAGCTTTGAAGGCATTAAGCAAGCTATTTCCCAAGATACTACTCTATCTAATAAAAAATTCTCTAATGACTTCAATATATACACCTTTGGGAATGAAAAGGTAATCTCTGCTATGCTCACTCAAGTAAATGGTGAGAATTTAGAACAACCTCTTCTTTTTCTCATCCAAGGTTTAGAAGGCTATGAGGTTAGATGCACATATGTTGAGAAGTAGGTGATTGTAGTCATACAAAGTCTAAATAATTTTATAAATATGTTATCTAGCAGCAAAGTTCACATCATGGTGCCACATCGTAGTGTAAAAGACTTCTTGTTGAACTGAGACTTGAATGAGAAAAGAGTAGGTTGGATCACCAAAGTAATGGAGTATGACATAAAGATAAAGATCACCAAGGTGGAAAAAGGAAGAGGGATATGTGAACACCTTGATACATACTTGAAAGAGATAAAGGAGGATGTTTTGGTACTATATGATGAACCTATAATAGTTATACCTACAATCATGAAGAGCTAGGCACAAGACATGGTTCATTTCCTTTGAACTAGTGAGTGTCCACAAGGTCTTGATAGGACCAAGAGGAGGTATTTTAGACTCTAATCTCTTTCTTATGTTCTACTTGATGGAGTAATATTAAAAATATAATTTTTATGGGTGCTCTTGAGATGCATTGATTCAAACCAAGTTGACAAGGTACTATTCAATTTCCATGATGGACTAGCTGGTGGCCACTTTGCTCCCAAGGCCATAACTACAAGGACTATGAGGGATGGTTAATTTTGGCCTAGTTTGTTTAAAGACACTCATGATTAGGTGAGTAAATGTAAAAAATGTGCCATCTTTGATGGGAAACAATGGCTAGCTACCATGCCTCTTCATCTTATTTAGGTAGAACAACCATTCATGCAATGGGGGTTGGACTTCATAGGGCTGATCAATCCTCCTTATAGTGTTGGCCACAAGTGGGTTTTGACTACCATAGATTATTTCAAAATGTGGGTAAATGCCATATATTAGAAATAGGTCAGTGAGAGTGCAATCCTAGACTTCTATGAAGGCATAGTGATAAGATTTGGGGTCCCAGCCATAATCATTTGAGACAATGCATTGGCTCTCTTGGTAACAAAGACAAGTGAGTGGGAATTGAATAATGGAATCTATCTCAACACTTCTTCCAACTACTATCCATAAGGAAATGGGCTGTCCATGTCCACAAACAAGAATTTGATTAAGATCATAAAGAGGATAAGGGAGGAAAATCAAAGGACTTGGCATGCCAAGTTGAAGATAACTCTTTGGGAAGATAGGATCACTCCAAAGAGGGTAATTAGGAATTAACCATACACACTTGTGTATGGAAGGGAAGATATACTTCCTATCTCACTTGAGTTACTAACCTTGGATCTTTCCCATCAACTATAATTGATAGAGAGTGACAACCTAGAAGTCATGTATTATGAGCTAATGGAGCTTCAAGAAGTGAGAGACCAAGCCATGGATGCCATGACCAAACACCAATAACAAACAAAGAATAATTTTTACAAAAGTTTTATGCCAAGGAGCTTCTCAAAAGGTGACATTGTCTTGAAGTGGGATGAGGACCAAGCCAAGCCTAGAAGGCACACAAAGTTTGATGTTTTGTGGTGTGGCCCATATGTCATCACCCAATGCAAGCAACATAATGATTTCTAACTCTTCAAGTTTGATGGTGAAGAGCTACATATCCAAATCAATGGGATATACCTTAAGCATTTTTACTAAGTTTTTATTGTCATGTATATAGTTTTGCTTGTTTTTCCTCATTTTCCCTAAGTACTATTGTATAAGTTTGTTGTTTTTAACCATTATTGCATGTTGTTTTTCCTTTTTGTTTGAGGTAAAGATTTACTAGCTCAAAGGTATTTATAAGGATATTTTAACATGCTTAGGATGAATTATAACTCCATGCCCAATGGAATTTGAGGCTACCAATATTCCCAAGCATAAAAGGTATGCTTTCCCTATGAGTCGCTAGTTTGTTGACCATTTTTTGGTCATTTAGAGTAAAAAATGGGCATCCCCTCTTTTGTTCATAAGTCTTCAATCCATGTTTTGGCTAAAATCATTCATCAAACTTCCCTATCAGACCTATTCCATGAAAAAACCAAGTGTTTACCTCATTTCATTTAACCAAGTGTATTTCATGTTTGTCAAGGGGAACTAATTTGGGCTTTCCAAATGAAATTACTTGGTCCCCATAGTGAATTCTAGGTTTTTTAAACCACTTTACTTGTAAAAATTTTATAATTAAATTTACTTGCAAAACCTGATTTGGTCTTGCTAGACCAAATCAGGTTCTCTAAATGACTTTAATTGTTTTATCTTATAAGAAGAAGCAATCCAGAAACCTGAATGGGTCAAGACAGTTTCAATCAAGTTTGTTGAGGAGTCTTACTCATGAAATTTCATAAGTTGGGACAGGTCTAAAGTCCAAAGCAAGAGGCATTGGAGAACCTAAAAGGGTCTAGAAGAAACATTCAGGTTTGTCATGAGGCCTTACTTAAGGAAATTTATGAGTACATTATTTATAAGGACCTAATTTAGTCTAAGTGGCTTGCGAAGGTAAGAAATTTCCTCATAGGGCATTTTGACTATGTGTAGGGCAATTTTAAAAGTTACAAATGATAAGTGTCTTTGTGGAGGGAACTGGGTCAAGAAAGAGGACTCTTTTCACTTTGTCAAAGGGTCATTTTCAGATTTTTTCAAGGGTACCTACCCTTGTGAAAGGCACTTTTGGATGGGATAAGCCTTTATGGAGGGAAGTTTAAGAAAGAGAGGATGAAGACAAAATAAGCAATCAAAGGAAATAATTCCTTTAGATAAAATGTTAGAAGGAAAGTGTAGCACAAAGGCCCAATAATATAAAGGAGCAAAGGTAAGCCCAAAAGAAATTACTTTAGATAAAATGTCTAAAGGAATTCCTTCAGACATTTTGTCCAAAGAAATTTGACATTACCAAAAGATTGAAGGCTAACAAAGGCAGAAGAAAGATGAAAGGAAATCCTTTAAACAAAATGTTTGAAGGAAATCCTTTAGACATTTTATCTAAAGGACATGGTGAAGATAGGCCTACTTGAAGGAAAAGATAAGACAAAGGGAAAAATCCAAGGTAAAGGGATGTAAAAAAGTAAAAGAAAACAAGGTAGATAACCCAAAACACGACCACATAGCATAATAAAGTAAAATCTCAAAATGTTCCAAGTGGCATGACAAGTCAAAAGCACAGACCCAAGGACTAACCAGACCAAGGCAAGTGGCACAGGTGTCATCAACAAGAAGAGTAAATATACTTAGGTGAAATATTATCTATTAAAAACCAATAAAAGGATTTGTTTTTGAATGATAAAAGGTGCAATCATGTTTTCATGCCAAGCTTTTAATGTGCAACCAAGTCGCACCCAGGCATTGAAGAAAACATAGTCCAACCATAACAACTTCAAAATGGCTTTGTTAGTTGTTAGAAGGAGTAACACATGCTTTTTTAAGCCAAGGAAAATAAAGGTGATGGTTTGGATAGCCTACAACATGGTTTCTATATGCAAATATAGAAAACATGGTAGTAGTATGGCCTCTTGTCTCAGTAGATGTTTGACTCAACATGGGTCTCCTTTCCTAGGGATTTATTAGCTTCTAGTTCCAGCACTCTATATATTATCATTTCTAATTTGAGGAAGGGATCTCTCAGCTTGTATGGTGAAGCCCTACAAAATTTTACCTTGAATCTAAGACAAAATTTTTACCTTCTTTTGAGTGTTGTACTAAGCATACATTTGGGTGTTAGTTCTATGAAAGTGTGGTATCTTTCTCTACCTTCATGTGCTAACCCCAATAGTGTCTAATGTTTGTTTTTTATTCTCTTACAAGTCATAAGAATTGTCTAAAGAAGTATAGGCAAGTAAATAGGCTATGTAGTAGTGTGTCACAAAACACCTTTTATTATAGTATTTTCCTCTCTTATCTCTCCATAGGACCTCCTATTGAAACATTGTTGCAAGAAAGGTCTCATTTTGAGTGAAGTGTAGGCTAGCTTATCTTGATTTAAAGTGTATAAGAAAGCTGAGTATACCATCCATTTGGTGCATCACCACATAGTTTAGGTTCTAATTTCAATATTTTTATCTCCCTTTTCATCCCCCCAAGTAGTTAGTAGTAGGAAATCTAGGGCCTTAAGGTGCATCAAGGGGAGATAGCCCTTAATCTAGAGATTCATCCCTCACATTTTTCACCCACAGCAAGAGGGATATCTATATTGTGTCACATGGATGAAGAGAACTGAGCCTCCCTTCAGAGGGTGTAATCTACCATGTTATTAGTTATTACATAGTTTTGCTTGACTAAAGGTTTTGGAAGTCTCTCTAGTAATATTATTGTGGTAAGAGATCCCTTAGCTAGGTCTACAGGATCCATCTTGGTCATGAAATAATGTATCAACAATCATAAGTGTAAGTAGGATTTATCTTCTCTAAAGTAGGATTGATTTATATATTAATTTCATTTCCCTTTGCATACATTTTGGTAAACCTGACATGAATCTAACCCTTGAAAATTTTCTTTTACACCATCATTTTTATCATCATTTATAATTATATATATTTATATTAATGTATGGAAATAATTGATATATTTCTAACTTTTTGTGTACATGTTTAACACAGTCACTTCAAAATGACTCTATTCTATTTATGTAGGTATTCATTAATTAAAGGTTACTAGATCGATCAATTCGACACAATATTCTTCTTTAGTTTTATATTAACATACATAGTTGAATAGGTAAACTCTATCTAATATTTTATTCTATCAACATAAAGGTCAACAAACACTATCAAACGTGTTGACTTTATTCATCATTTCTTCTTCAACACACATGGTTTTACAAACTTGGTCGAACCAATCAACCTAGTTGGTAGAATTTGAAAGCAACAATTAAACAATACAACATAAATTTTTTTAATATAAATCATCTTGAAGACCTCCAAGTTTCCTTTATTTTATCTCTCTTTCATTTCAGTTCTTCCTTCAATTCTATTTTTCACAAGTTTGTAGTCTACAAAATTACAACCCTACAGCTAACTAGGTCAACCTGGTCGACCTAGTTCTATAGTTTGTCTTATATCTAAGAGACATAGTTGACATGCTCAAATTTGTTCTTAAATACCTTGATTATGTAGAGTATAACTGATCTAGGCAACTCTATTCCATATTATTTACATACAGTGTCACTTGAAATGACTTTGTACTATTATCAATCAAAGAATTAACATCTACTTGCTAGTAATTAATTCACCTTTTCTTTTCAGTTGTTTGCATTCTTAGAGTAAATCACATAACTTAAATAAGTGGGTTATTCAAATTACCATTTTAGTTTCACTATTTTAATATTTTTCACACACTACCAAATCACTTAACATTCAAAACACATTAAACATTTATCTTCCCAAGGTCTACCTACTTGGATTTCATCACCAAGGGGGAAGTTAATTGGGTTTTATAGATAAGTATAAATATGTTGTTAGTGGTATATATTTAAAAATAACCCAACCCACCTATCACTATAATATTATGAAGTGAGGGGGTAGGCCCCAATACTAAGCCAGTACCATTACCAATACAGATCCCTTTTAGCCCAAATGTCCTGAAACTAGCTCTAGATTACTTTTTAGTTCCCTATTTTCAGCCAACTATTATATCACATTAAAATCAAACTTTCTTGTAATCTAATAACACTTAAGGTGACCAATTAGTTAGAATTTAATTTTCAATCACTACTTTATCTTTGATAATTATGTATTTTATGATCCAATTGGATCAGTCACATTGATCTAATTATTTGTGTTTGATTTCATCATTGCTTCAAATTATCTTTTAAAATTTACCCCTATTTCAAAAAATTATCATCTTGATCGATACCATCACTTACAGACTATTTTTCCCCTTCCTATCTACAATACACAATTGACCTACATAATTATGTATTCTTATCTCTCTATTTTGTCCCTTGTCTAGTAATACATAGTCAACCCAGATGATTATGTATTATTTTTAGCGTATATCTTAGTATTACCCTATTGACCTAGTTGGTTTTGTACGTATTGGCTAATTCTATTCCCAATTGGTTAATTCTATTCTCTATAGTCCAACTTTATTTACTATATAGTTGAATCTCTCCTTCAACTTTCTTCTTCTTTCTTAATATCTATCTCTTTCATCAAGCATCATAAAATCCCCTATAAAAACCTTTTTGGACAACCTAAATCTATTTAGATATTATATGATATGCTCTTTCCTTCCTTTCTTTACATCTAAAGAGAATCCTCACTCTTGGAGTATTTATTCCCCTCCCTCATCTTTAAATTTCAACATGGTTCAAATCACACAACAAGATGAGATATGTGGATTAGATCCTTTTCATACCTATCAAGATAATTCCCATCTTCAAGCATCTCATCACAATGTGGGGGCAATTGACACAAGTATATCCAATAACCCCACATGTAATCCACCACCTAACAACCCTCTCTCTAATACCAATTTATGGATTCCACCTATAAACACCAATATACCAATTGATACAACCCAAATTCTCACATAAATAGTGAAAAAATGAACATAATTCAAACATATAACACATTAAAAATGATGCAATTACAACATCATTTGATCAATATGGCTAAACCAGTCTCCCATTCTTTTCCTTGAATATAATCTAAATTTTATTCCTCCACCTCTTAGAGATCCTATAGGGAATGTCAATTCCAAACCTATCATGAATAATAAGATGATCCAAAATATTCAAAATGAGCCTTTATCCCCTTTCATTATTTCTATTTATATTGGTAACATATCTACAACTATTAAGTATGATGGGACTAAAGACCCTACATCTTTTTGTAAGACATTTAGCAATATTTATAAGGAGTGGATCCAAAGTAATACTTTCACCAAAACTAAAATTTTAGTTAAAACTTTCACTGGTGATGTATTGGAATGGTACAATCAACTTCCCTAACACTCCATATGGTAACTCAAGGATTTATTCAATCCTCTAGTTAAAGAGTTTCAACACAATGATCTTTCCAAAAATTGCCTTAACCATTTTATCAATGCTAAGCAATCTCCCACTGAATCATCTCATGATTTTATCAAGCTATGGAAATATTTGGCCTATAAGGTTGATCATAATATGACTGATGATAATTTGTTTAAACTCTTTATAACTACCCTAAATCCTTCACTTTAGTATAAGGTTCAAACTTTTACTCCTAAAATGCTTAATGAAACTCTTAACCAAGCCAAGTATCAAGAATTCTTAATGAAATAGTTTGAACCTAATACCAAACTCATTAAAGGATATTTTCAACATTCCATTAATATGATAACTGACAATCTTCCTCAACTCAAGCTAGGAGTTGCTAAAGTCAAAATCCCACATCTTATCACATACCATTAACTGTGCAGAAAATGAAATAATTTTTAGCACCCTCTAAACCCTTACTTATCCTAATATTCCTCCTAAATGGTATAAACCTAATCAATTTTTCTATTTATACATCAACATCAGTCACTCCTATGAAACATGTAGAGGACTCACAGTTTTTTTATTTCCTATATGTTTGGTTATTCATTCAATCATAAAGCTATGATTCAACTCCATCATCAAGATTACAACATCATTTCTCAAAAACGACAAGCTCCTAAATCTTCTTCTTGCAACAACCAAAAATATTTTTATACATCTAACACTCAATAAGACAATAAGGATGTTTCTACCATTGACAATGACTATGACCAATACTAAAATAATTCTTAATATGTCAACATGGATAAGTTCAATTATCAATGAAAATTGGATCATAAGGATCCCATTACTAAACCCAAGAAACCATCTTGAGAACAAAAACTCCTCAAAGATAATATAACCACTCACCTAGCCTTAGAAACTAATGAGGAGCCATCTCCTCCTTTCAAACCCCCAATCATTTCTCTTCTTCCAAAATATAATTTACATTTTAATCCTTATGCTAGTTATTTCAAAACCCATTAGAAATTTTGATAAGAACTCAAATCCATGCCTTGAAAAATACCTCTCATGGAGTTAGTTTTCACCTATCCTTATCATCACAAGTTCTTCGTGCAAAAAATTCAATAAATTGAAGATCCATCTTCCCTAAAATAGGAACCATCTCCTCATAAACCTAAACCAACTAAATTGCATACCATTGAATCCATTTTTCCTTTTTAAAACCCTCCATAGAGTTCCTCAAAGAAGACATGATTAGTGATGAGATCTTATTTTGATCCAATGATCCACCCGTATTCATTAATATAGCCATTAATACCACCCTCATTTGTAAAATACTAGTAGAATTAGGATTCGGTATTAATGTGACATCTTTGTGGCTTATCTAATAACTTAGATATAGTAATGATCATCTTAAGAAAACTTGACTAACATGCTACAGATTTGACAAAACTAATCAAAATCCACTTGGTTGTATTTGGCTCCTTCTTAGTATTAGACCTAAGATTGTCTAAACTAATCTTATGGTCATTAATTTACCATTATCCTACAACATACTCCTAGGATTCCCATGGACTCATGGAATGAGGGATATATCCTCTTATAGTAGCCAATGCATAAAGTTCCTTCATAATGGAAAAAGGTATAAACGTGAGGTCAATCCCAACCCTTGGAGTATTCAACTTCCAAATCCCAAATCCCAATATCACATTCCTACCATTCCAATGATCAATAGTGATCCCTTACCTAAATTCATCAATATAAATCCAAATTTACATTGTCAGTCTTGTTGATTCTAATGATGATGAGCCTAATGATCTAAAAAATACTTACAACACTACCAAGCTACCTCTTTACATCTCATAGTGGCTTCCTCCTTATCTATTTCCTCACAATCATATTATTCCTCTCATATATGAGATCATTGATTTCCCCCCTCTATGCAATACTCAAGAAACCTTTTATAAAAAATATGACTTCATGTGCAATGATTATGGAGTGGCCAAATTATTCTAAGATCCTTTAATTATGTCTCCACATAAATTTAGTGATCTAGACATATCCCCTTCCAAAGTTCTTCCTAAATATCAAGCATGTAAAATTTCTCAAACCTATGATGATAATTACATCATGGTGCAAGCTCAATCAAGGGACTTGGATGTTCAACATTATAAAAAAACTCTATCTCAAATACATGATTTCATTCATGATGTTCATACCATTTCCACTGATTTTCCTCCTGCTAATTATCCACTTATTGAGACTCCTTTAGTGGTAGAACAAATATTACCTTCCAAACCTCTGGAACTTCCTACATCTTATATACCTCCTACCAAACCAATTATTTCATCTGATTCTCTCTCTATCAATGATGCTAATGATAATCTAATTGAATTTGATTAACCTTCTTCCCCTACTCCACTAACTCCTGAGATTACATTAGATGCCAAGGCTACATATATACACCAAATACATTATGAATATGATCACCATGGTAACAAAATTATTGATCTTGAATTAGATGTCGAGTATTATGGTCCTTTTCCCACTTTTCCTAGAGATGAATCCATTCTTGAATTGCTTCATACCCAAGAACCTCTACTTCTTTGGAAACATCATAAACTTGGGAATTTCAAGTAAAAAGCCCCTCATTTCAAAAAATTCATTGCTAGCATTGATCCTGAAACAAATCCCATTTAATCTCTACTTAATGCATCATATAATTTACAAGATGAAAATGCTATGCTTATTGAAGAAACTACTAAAATTAAATATAATACCCCATCATACCCTCGACCTATCATAGTCTCTATAGAACTTATACTAATTAAACACAATAACTTTAGCTTATTCTTTGATAAATATTGTGAGACATTCACTTGGTCCTAGAGGACATGTCTGACATTGATCTTAACATTATGGTGCATAGTATCATCACCTATCCTGATGCCAAACCAATGTGACAAAAACAATGGAAATTTCCACCTGAAGTTTTCAATTTATCCCATATAGAAATCATTAAAATCTTTAATGATAAATGTATTAATCCTATGGACTATTTAGAAAGGGTTTCAAACATTATCCCATTTTATAATAAATTCACCATGGTCATTCACATATGCATCAATTTTCATAACCTCAATCTTGCTTATCCCAAGGACAACTTCCATTTACATTCCATATATGCCATCATAAATTACACTGATGGATATGAAATGTTTTCCCTTATGGATAGTTTTTTAGGTTATTATCAAATTCACATTACCCTCAATAATTAACATAAGATAACTTTTACCATAGAATGAGGCACCTTTTGTTATGTTAAAATGCCCTTCTAACTCAAAAATGT